>JAHQIW010005998.1:0-82061 GCA_019055375.1 Parelaphostrongylus tenuis | reverse complement strand
ATGAAGCTACTACTAACGGGGTTCGTTGTGGCTATTTTGTGTGTTTGAGCGGTGATTGTTTTTGGACAGTATGCTAAGGCTTGTGGGTATGAAAGACCCCCCTTAATTACATCTTCTCTTCTCTCTTTCTTATATTTGTATTTGGTTTACTTATGTAATCTACTATTTATTTTTGTGGCGATGTTGTGATGTCCTTGGTTTTTTTTCTCGTTGTTTCTTATGTAAGAAAATTGGAGATGCGTGTTTTTAATGATATTTGAGTGTATTTTTTTTTGTTATTAGTTTAGAAGTTTAATTATGGACTTAATGTTTTATTATAGGTGTTGTTTTTTTTACTTTTTACTAAGTAGATAAGTTTAGTAATTTTTACTTTGTTGTTGTTTAAACTTGTTACATTATTAAAAACTATTATACTATTTTTTTTACTGTGTGTGCAAGATCTAAGTGGCGGTCTCTTTATACACTACGACTTTGTTTATTTGTTGGTAGGATATATTTATTGCTTAACATTTTTGTTGTATTTTCTATGCGTTTCTTTCACTGTTACAGGTTTTCGTTTGAGAATACTTTTTCGACTGTAGTACACGTTTGTACTGTGTTTTCATAACTGTTGCGTTTATTTTTCTAATCTTTTTGTTTAACATATTGTTTTAGATACCCAATTAAGTTTGCCTATGAATACTTAAAATTTAGCTCTTTTATTTTTTTTTGCTCCGTTGGTGTGTTGTAGGGACTTTTTCGTTATATGTTTTTTTTTAATGTTCTCATAGTGTATCTGGTATCGAATTATATTACGTTGTCTTGATTTTTGAATAACGTTGTACCTTTCTATTTTAATTTTAGAATCTGTAATTATTTTTGGTTTGGCTGTTTTGTATTTAACATTCTTTATTTACTATACTGTATAAAATATGGGGGATTTATACTTTTACTTTTGTGTTTATTACTGTTTGTTTTTGCAATTTTGTGGAGTTATACTGTATAAGTTGTGTATTCTAATGTTAAAGTGGTGGTTAGTAAATTGAGATAATCTAGTTTTTTAGTTTCTTGTTTTTTAAGTTTTTATTTTAGTTTATTTTTTTATATGTTGTTTTTTTTAAAATTTTGCATTTTTATCTACTTTACCGTTACCACGACCCATAATAGTCAACCCAGAACTTCGTCTCTTAAATTTTATATTTTATCTCTTTACTGTAATTTGTTGTTGTTACTTGATCCTTGTTTAATAACTATTTTATTACTATTGTACTTTATTTTTGTGTATCGTTTATTCATTTTTAAATTACACCCCTCCAGTTATTTTTTATTCTTACACTTTTTCCTTACAGAATTTTACTAGCTATTACTTTCTATTTTTTTTATTTCTTTCTTTTTATTCCTAAACTTGTGTGGTTATTTTCTATTAATTTTACTACTACTATTTACTGTAACCTGACAACTTAATATACATATTTAAACGTTTTTACATACACTCTTTTTATAATTTTTTTTTTTAACTCTTCTCCCCCCACACTATCTTCTTACATTTTGAGGTAACCGGGTAAACGAATTAAAACTCTATACAATACTTGAAACGGCTCACACAATCATTCAAGTCCTCGCTTTTATTTAACGCGACAAGATTCATACACCCTGATGACCTGAATGTACGCAGGGCTGGGGTAATCGGAAGGACTGATTAACTACTAGTTGCACAGGGTGGGATCTCTAGTCACTTTCGAACGCCTCTTTCAAAGAAGTGCATTGTTCTATTCTATAATAAGCTGTGTGTAGAGCATTAATTAGAGATGGTCCCACAATTACGCTACTGCTGTTTTGATCATTCCCTTGGAGTAGAGCAATTGTCAGTCTCTGCAGGTTGGAAAATTGGAGCTACAATCATTTCTTGAAAATGAGAAATTTCCCACCTTTACATGTCTTTGGAACTTAGTGTAGGTCAAGGACGTATTTAGTAACCTTTACGATGTTTGGTGGAATCCTGTGCACGGTATTTCCCTAAAGATTCGGTCAACACCAAGCTACTTTTCGTACTCAGAATCTCGTTGTTATGACAGTTCTCTTCTCTATTGGCCGAGTTCTGTATAAACGGTCGAAGGTAGGTAATGTCATTTTAGCTTGATATAAGTAATGGTCAACTCTCCATCTTGCTCTATCGATTTTTTCCAGCTACCTCTATTTTTCAATGTTTTGAAATGCCTTTTTTGAAGCTCCGAGGTTGATATGGTAATCCATTTTGCTGCCATTACTCACGTGCACGAATCAAATGTGAATCACATTGGAAGAATTCATGATAACAACATTTCAACAACTTCTCTACTTGAGTGTATCGTTAGTGGGTGGAGTCAAAAAATTTGTGCATATTGGTACTGGCAAGTTTTACTCTTATTTGGTCGCATTTCTGTTGAAATTATACTTTTTGTAGATTAGGTGTACGGTGACTCAGTTGGAGATGTGTCTCCTAGGACTGAGAACTCTCTTCAAAAACCGACAAATCCATATGCAGCTAGTAGGCTGCATGTGAAATGATTATTCGCGCATACGGAGTGAGTTCTTCACAAGCTTTCTCTTCTATGTAGTATTTGCATTCATTTCATTGTTTCACATCCGTAATCGAGCTACAAAATTTCAATCTGTGAGCAAGCTCGTCCCAGTTGAGGATAGTATTCATGATGTCGTTGTTTACTAGTCGCTGTATTCTTTGGAATCCCGTGCATCTGTGCTGGAAGGAACCTGAATACTTATTGCAAAGTTTGCTTGGCTCCTTTTATCGTGAGCTGGCAATTTTTTCAGAAGAATATGATGACTTTCTATTCTCGGAGTGATAGAAGACCTCATCGGAGCGGAAAGACTCAAAGTAGCATTCATGGCTGTCTCATTAGGCAACATCCTTGAGTTCTCTTCCTCGCGCGGTTTCAAACATGCTCTTCTACTCTATCACTTTTTTGATATGTCTCACAATCTCTTTTTCAGTTTGCGTATCCTAGTGCGTCTAGCATTCAATCGATTTTTTCGTCTTCTTCTAAAACTTGATAGAGGATTGGTTGACCACGTGTCTTTGCAATTCTTACGATAGCCTAGCTGTGACTTTCCACTGAGTGCTCTTTATTTACCGCAGAGTGTTTAAGGTGGCGATCAGTCATTGTTTGTATGAATAACGTTTATGGATCACGTCAAGCTTATACAAAGTTGATTCCCAAATTCATAAAATTGGCTCTCAAAGGCAGGCCCTATCCACTAATGGGAGATTGAATTGCATAAAAGGTGATGTATGCTCAGGAAATAGAATATCGCAAAATTTTTACAGTGGTCACTTAGTGATAGAAGTTGGATGTTCATAGAAGACTCCGTGGGTGCGATAAAAAAGTGGCTGAACACGGTCAAATTGGTGAAATAGACAATATTGGCAGCGAATTCGAAATCACTAATATCGATTAGACACGAAAATCCATGAATTCGTCAACAAGTTGAGTAAAAAACGGTTAGTGCAATGAAAAGATGTTTGTGACATTTTCATTTATATATATATATATATTATATATATATATATATATATATAATATATATATATATATATATTATATATATATATATTATTCCAGAGTGTCCAATCTTTATCACTATAATGCGACAAGTTTAAGAAGAGTTAAAAGATTTGTGTGCTTGCAACAGATGTCACATTTATTGTACCAAGTCGATCTCGTTTCTTTATTGAATATTTACATAGAGTTTCCATCGTCTGTCTTCTATCCTTCAAGGGGATTTATTTGGTTATTCCGTTGCAATATAAGCGGCTCAGGTCGTATACGTGCTGGAGTAGGGTTGTTTTTTTCCATTCCATACATCTATGTCACCTGTAAGTTCGTTAGTCATCGGGTATTTTGAATGACCATCAATTTATCTAAATTTTGAATAGCGCATATATCCTGCCTGTATCACACGCTAGTAGTACTCATTAGTCTCGGCTCCGTCGCAGAACAGAAAGACAAACGATCTTACTCATTAGAGCATTATTTGAAATAATTTCAGCGGAAGGTCTCGAAAAGATCCAAATTTCCAGACATGGACCATGCCCTCATTGATGATGTGGATCTTAGTATAATCTGTAAATCCTAATTTCACTATTTTGAAGGCTTGCTCTTTTATCTGTTGAAATCCAGATTTATGGGTGTTATTGCAACAAACGTCATTAAGAGAGAATCGCCTCTTTCACTCATGCCGGTACCAGATCAACCATACCATGATCGCCGCTATGATATAGATTCTCGAAAATCCAAAAGGAGATGAGTTGGTGGTGTAACGATTTTTTTTGCGTAATGTTTATTGAAAACAATCAATACTACCTAGAGCAAAATAAGCAGAAAACAGCGACATCATATCTTCACGGATAAGCTCTGCACAGCGTGAAGATGTTACAATTATAAGATAAGTGTTTTCTATGACTTAGTGAACATATCAAAAACGCTTCTACTTCCGATCAATGTATCTAAATTTCATTTGTTGCAGATTATATTGTATCACAAATTAGGTAGTATTTCTCTGTTTTTTTTACACTTTCTTCGTTCGCATTTATAAAAACACCTCCATTTTATAATGTCCGCGCCAACAGTGGTAGCGGCACCGTGAGAATTAATTGACACGTTCCAGACTGTTAAGACTTGCACGAGGTTGGTACTTCTTCTTTTTTCAAATATGGCTAAGATTTTAGCAACCTCGTTTTGGTCATTTTATTCATCAAAATGAGTAGGACGAGAAAGTGCCTGATCATAAGAATGATAATGACACTTGTCTCATTATCTCAAGTCCATATTCTAATCTGAGTATTGCTTATTTTTTCACAATGTGTCACTTATGACCGATAACCTCTCCCGTATAAGTATAAAGGAAGTCGGTTTTTCAAAATGGTTAGCTTGCTGAATTACTTGTCATGAATTTATACGAAAGATCAACAGAGTAATCAGAATATGGCGTGAAATGTACGTTTAAGTTCTGACGAAGGCGGAGTCGCCAAAACGCTAGCCACCAAACTTTGAAAAAGCAAAAGTACTAGCCTTGTGCAAGTTCCAGTCGAAGGGAAGGACAGTCCATACACTATTAACAGTTCTTTATCTTATTTGAGGCGGAATGTATTAATCTCGATGCTTGACTTTTTCAACCGACAAATTTTATCACTAACTTTTTTGAAGTCTTCGACAGCTTGAGAAACGTAGATTTATATTCTAAGTGGCGATCAACAAAAACGTCTTCTCAGTACACTACGCTAAGTCCATTTCACTAAGAATTTTTGGATAGAAGTATTTTTGACCGAGAAATTCCATGTCGTTAGCTCGTCGACAGCGACATGGCTACTTTTCAGGCCGTGTGGCGCTCTGGGCGTGAGGTGGCGCTTCAGCAGTCCTCTATTACCACGCGTTTTCAAATGGAAATACGGGCGCTAGTTCAGTATTTTGAGATACTGAATGGGCATTATCAATGGTTGAATGATGAATGCCACAGAAGAGACCTTATGAAGATGCCTGATAATTTTTTCTTGAGCCTTCATGTGGTCGCTCATGAGCACTTCTACAGTGCACTACAGTGTTTCGTTCTTCTAGCCTCGTCAGCTGCACGGTGTTTTTACGTTTCATTCAGTTCCCCCTGCTAAGAGAAACCAAGGACGTACGTTTTTGCACGCTTCATTTAGTAAAATCATCACTGAACGGCTCTGTTGTACACTCGATAGATAATATTTCACGATTTCCAGCCAGAGCGATTGAGTGTTGAACACAGCCCATTCAGTGATATTTTCACTTAATACAGCGTGTAAAACGTACGTCGTCAGTTCTTTTTAGCAGGTAGCAGTACCAGCGGAATTGACTGAAGTGTAAGGAAGGCCAACCGAACAACTGACGGGTCAGAATGACCAAAACACGTGTTTGCACCGTATAAGTGCCCATAACGGAGGACGTGCATGGCTCATAAATAATAATCCGGTATACTGAAATTTGAGCGTGTTTTTTTTGAAGAAGACACTCGAAACAAATAGTATTTTACAAAGAGTTTTATAGTAAAGAAAAAAACCGCTTATGTACCGCAAAATAATCTATGCTTTAGCGAGAAAACTACATTGTTGTGAAAAAAATTTTGCAGCTGTTATATAACGTCCGTTTCTTCCTTTTTTTGCTCGCGTATTTATAGCCATCTGACAACTTAAGAAATGCCGTCTTTTCAAACTATTTTTTCTTTGTAAAAAGACAGTACGTTCTTTTAACGACAAATATAACGTTTTGCAACCAGAGTTCATTTGTTCAACTTCTGAAAATATTTCTTGGCATTGTGTAGTAGAATTCGTTTTCAAAGACACTGTCACTACGGATCAGTTATTGTGAACAAAATGATAAATTATCAGGCCAAACTTCAATAAAAAATTTCATAGTAAAGTGCATCTTTGAATTGAAAAATTTTGTATGTATCAACGAAAAGAACGCTTTGTTTAGAAGGAATATTTCTTGAGCTACTTATAACATTTTTTGGTTCCTTTCCGTTATCCGGAAATCGATGAGTATTCGACCCTAATGCTTAGAAACTGTTCCGACAGTATCGAGATGATTGCAATTCACATTGACGTATTTGTGAATATGGGAAACACGGTAGAGGTTATAAAGGTTTACTGTGAATAAGCTTGAAGTGGACCCACTAGGAAGAGAGAACATTGAGGTTGATAGTTAGGTAGGAATTCAATACTCCTAACTCTAATCGATGACTGCTAACTGTTGACATCTGACAACTGCACTATCTATTTTAAATTGGGCTTTCATATGGACCATAAACAATGACTTTACCACATGAAGCACTACAGTAATTCTACGGTATGATAAAAACCCAAACAACCAAAGGGTCACATACGCACAAAGGATGTTTGACAAAGATTAAGGTCCAAAATAGAGATGAGAACAAAGCAATACTTGTTCACAACACATGGGAAGAAAGTTTGTAGCATAAAAAGTGGCAAATGAAACTTATGGTGCAAAAATGAACATTAAGAAGATCTGACAGCTGCAAGTTTGTTTGTGGGTACCGACCACATTCACCAACTACAGTGTGCCGAGTCACAGAATCACTGGACTTTTAGTGATTATTCAATAGCTTGGGAGATAGAGATTTCATTTCTATATTTGGTTTCTAAAAATACGATCTAAAAACTGAGAAGCGAATTACGTTTTGCTTTTGGAGTATGTTGTTCCAACTTCAAAGCGATTTCTTGATATCATATGGATACATGTGAATTAAAAAGTTTATCATTGAGTAAAGGTAGATTACCCCTTGGTGGTGAGGTGATGTGCAAAACTTTCGCGCCATGCGGGATTCGAACCCACATCTCACTCTAGCCAGGAGCGTTTGCTCTAACCCGTTGCACTACTGACGCCCAGTTTACACACCACTCTCATCTCTCTGCCCTACTGCACATCTATCTGTCAACCGCCAACTGTCATCGGCCTGGCCCGGTTAGTCGGTATTGACAATGAACCCAGTCACTCTGACAGATTTAGGTATTGATGATCAAGTGAAATTCTTTAGTAAATCAGTAAATCGTTCGGTCTTCGACACCTCTCTGCAAGAGGAGCAGGCTCCCGAGAGGATTTGCTCTTGAAATGATCAAAAGACTACGGTTCTGCCCGGCTGACGAGACTGTAAAATCGAAACACGTGTATCGGGCTGTACAAGAGCCCTTACCAGAGCACATGACATGTTGGATCAAATAATAATGAAGAGATCTGTTAAAATTTGAGCGTGGTCTCAAGAAAACACTCGAAATCAAGAAATTCTTTTATTTAACCGTTTCTAGCGGTGGACTGATTTTTAAAAGATATTCTTTAGTGAAAATCGATGTGCAAGACTTTCGCGCTAAACGCGACTCAAATTCACACCTCATTATATCCATGGGCGCGTGCTCTAACCCGTTACACTATTGACATTCATTTTGTACACAACTCTTTCTATGCTACAACCCATTTATCTGTCAGCCGCCAACCAATATCTGTCAGCGTGAATGAATTAAATGTCGAGACCGACTACCCAGGCCAGGACTTTGACGGTTGGCGGCTGACAGATAGATGCGATGTGGTGCAGAAAGTGTGGTGTGCAAAATGGCGTCAGTAGTGCAGCGGGTTAGAGCACGCGCTCCGGATAGAGTGGATGTGTGTTCGAGTCCCGTCTGACGCGAACGCTTTACACACTTTCCATCAAAGGGTACATTTGAAAATTCATTCCACCGCTAAAACCGCTCAAATAAAAAAAAATTTTATTCAAAAGTAGAATATTTTTCGAAGGGGACCAATAAACATATTCTGAGTGAAGAAACTTCCCACATACTCTAACGCTTTTCCTTTTTTCGATACGAGAGTCATATCTATGGGATAACAGTGCATTTCCAACCTTTTTTCTACAATTGCTGTGACAATGTTGCGAGACAGTATTGAAAACACATATCCACCAATGTCTAACTTTCAGAAGAAATCTATACGGAAGAATTTATGAGTAATTGTAGTAGCTCTAGTAGAGTTTGCATTCTCATAACTATTATTTGAGCTAACATGTCATGTGGTCTGTTAATGTGCTCTTGTACAGCCCGATACACGTGTTTCGCCCTTAACAGCCTCGTCAACCGAGCAGATCATTTGGCTTTAGCCAATCCTCTCGGGAAGCTCCAGTCTCCCTACTCAAAGTTTGTAATATTGATTTTGAGGAGTACTTCCCTAGAAAAATTGTTTTTCCGATCTGACGCATTATTTATTCTCAAATTGGTCAGTAACTACATGCCTTTGCTCACGTGTTACTACAGTTTTATTCGGAAACTTCAGGAACAGATTTTATTTGCCAGGCCCGGTATTCCTCCTAGTGCAAAAATGCCTCCTGATTTTAAGGAAATAGCTGTTTGAAGCTCCTCCTCATCGTCACCGCTTGCCAAAAAGCGGTCAAACAGGATATTTTAGTTTTGTGTAATATATTTTGAGCCTTTCATAAGCTCTATTCTGGCACTTATACAGTGCAAGACAAGAGTTTTGACATTACAGCTTCGTCAGTTGCACGGTATTCTCCCGTTCAGGTCATTTCTACGAAAAGATATCCTTTATCTATAGGAACCGACGCTGGAATAGTTACAGGCGCCGTGATATGTTCTATATTCTAGTTTTCTATTATGTTTCTATTTTCATCTGATGGCATGGAAGATTTTTTAGTCAAAATATCTTAAGCATATTCCCAACACTTTCAATAATTAGCAGCTTTGCAATTTGCAAAGTATTTGACCCTCTTGAATAAAATTTTGTGGAATAAGCGGAGGTAGATAACCAGTGGGAGCAGTTGAGCGGATAAGAAGGTTTTTGATCTATTGTTTGTCCTCCAAGGTCACCTGTACGTGGTCATATTGAAGTCCATTGTTGCAGAGACGACTGAAGGAGGTGCAAGAAATTGTCTGTAGACATCTACTTTGAACGTAATACTATGTGCAAATGAGCAAGCTTGACGAGTGGCAAAGCCTGCAACGATGAATAATCCATATCGTCAAATATAAGATATAAAAAGAAATTACCCATATAACGATAGAACAGGAACTTTTCTAGAATTTATGAACGTGGCAACATCTGAAGCATCCAAATAACTAAGAATTTATTGGGAGTTATCACCCAAAATAGGATGATGGTCACGATGATGCTCGACTGCCGGTCACCACAAAGTTAGGTAAGACCGTCATCCTACTTTGGGTGATGAGTTTTTACTCGGCGCCGATTCCTTTAGAGGATTATTTCACCTCAAGGGATCGACGGAACCGAGGGAGGGTGCTACTGATGAGTCCCAATAGGACGAAATAGGCGCCTATATAGCACTAGACCTATCGGCTCAAAACTTGTAATTCCCTATCAGATTAAATCATTTTGAGCTGGTCTGCAAAAAAGCAGTCGATAGCAGAGGTATAGTTCATTTAAAAAATTTTAGAAAAAAATTTCATGCACTTCCAGTATGTAGGCGTGAAAAGAGAGTGCATTCACCACTGTGAAGAGTTCCTATTTGTAAAATTCTCATTTCTGACCCATATTTTACAACATCTTGATGACGTGGCAAATTTTTTGTTACAATATCGGTTCAGCAATCAACTTCATATACGATTCAGATTGGTCAACTATACCGACAGAATTAGTTCGGTCAGTATTTTCACCCTAATTGTAACCAGTGAGCACCTGTACATCCTCATTTATGGTGATGTACTGGGTGATAGCAATTCTCTTGGCTTTCCATGCTTTCATCGGCTTCGCCACGGAGCTCCTCATCACCATTGTATGTTAACAAATGATCGGGCAGCATTCACCAGCCCTCATTTGAGGTCACGACAAAACCTTTTGCACAAAATGCATAGATGCATACTCTTTTTTTTCTCGTAGAACCAGCAATTCTACATGAATCTGCAAAGAATTCTTGTTGTGTCACAATTTATTGCAATCCCCACAGCAACAATAACACAATCACCTGTATCGCCTGCCGTGCCGTTGATTGTCGAATGACTCGAGCGTGCACCAGCAACAATTCCATTTTTTTCTATCTCGTGCAAGAGTAGCCCAGTAAGTTCTCTTCGCTCTAGGTATTCGCTGAGTACCATATCTTTCTTTTATGCTTTTCGTAAAAAAATTGAACCATCGGGTCGACGGTCTACCTCTAGAGCGCTTGATATCCCGAGGTATTCAGTCGGTGACGGCCCTCGCCCATCGGTTGTCGTTGAAGCGCATTACGTGTATGGTTCACCTTATTTTTGATTTCCTGGTGTTTAGAATGGCGTCGTTGATCTTCGGTCGTTGAAGTAGATCGGTACTTCGGGACCTTTCTCTCATTTGCGAGATACGGGTTACTCCTAGTATCGACCTTTCGCCTGCGCGTTCAGTAACGCCAAGTGATCTCTCATCCTGCTTACGTAGCGACCAGGTTTCTGCTGCATACGTTAGGGCAGGCATAATCGTCTAGTCAAAAAGCTGGGCACGGAGTCGGATTTCTATGTCCTCTTCACTACATCCTCGATGCTCTTAAACGTTCTCCAAGCGCCTCATTTTCTCCTGTGCAACTCTGGAGCTAGCTCGTTCATCATGTTGATTTCACGACCTAGCTAGACGTAACTAGAGCATTCGGAGATGTTCATTTTGTTGAGCGTGAATGGGCCATTCAAAACCCAATCCGTTCTTTATGAACATCGTCTTCGTTAGATTTAGATGAATGCCAATCTTTCCACGAGTGTTGTCGAAATCGGTCAACATTCGTTTTGCTTGGTTGATGCTTTGTGCTGTGACGACGACTTTATCAAGCGAGGCGAAGATGGTTTAATTGGCGAGAGTCAATTTTCACTCCCATATCGTCCCATTCTATTGCTCACATGACATTTTGGAGATTGGCGGTGAATAATTTTGGCGAAATTTTATCGCCTTGTCAGATCCTTCTTCTTACGTCGACGGTGATATTATTTTAGAATGACAATATTTTGGTCGGAAAATCTTTATAAGGCTCACGAAAGGTCGTTATGCACTGTTTAAGGACGCCCTGGTTTTCCAGAGCCTCTATAGCAGCCTCGGTTTCCTCTTGGCCAAAGACTTTCTTCAAATTGATGAAGATTAGACAGAGCGGTATTTTGTGCTCTCGTGAAACTTGAATGAGTCTTGTGATTGTGTGGATGTGGTCTGTGGTACTGAATCCTTTTCGGATTCCTGCTTGTTCGCATGGCTGCCCTTCTCCAGTGTTCTGCCGGCTAATAGAGCGTCCTCCTCGTTGTTGATGGAAAAATTTAGATGCAATTGGAACTGCTGAACAACACAATTGTACTCACCATCAGCCTGAACACACTTCAACTCTCTCTAAGTTAACAAATCAATACCTCTTTGTGCAGAATATTCTGAGCTTTTTATGGTACTAAATATGTCTAAACTTGCCGCATCATGGCCGCTTAATAACACCTTCATCGCAATTTGCTGCTTTACGGAAAGGAATTGGGACCGGATTTTCAAATACGTTATCGAATGACAGCTAGTAGTTTACTGAAAAAGCAGGAGGTATAATGTAATTGTACTTTTCTACGGAAGTGCTCCAAAATTTGATTATTGCGAACTGTGTCGATGGTTACTCTGACCGCAAACTAAAACTCCCTCCCTGTATGTTCCTTTTACGAGATCCACCTTGCGGAACATGTGTTCCCGAGTTAAGTTGTTATAAAATCGGAAATGGAAATGCTCAATGATGACTAAAAGTATGGTTTTCCCAAGAATAAATCTTTCGAGTTGAAAGGTCAGGATTATTGAGACACGTGGTATTCTCCATGCAAAAAAAATATGTTTCTCCCATAAATGATCTGCTGTTTCATAGCGATAAATTGATTAAAAACCAAAAATCACTGCACAGGTACCAAAAACGCCAGTGTAAAGTTTAGGCAATGGGCTATCTAGGACAAAGCAGTCCTCTTTTCACTTATTACAGCGCAGTAGCAAAATTTTCCTTTAACCAAGCCTAATACAAAATTCTTTATATAATAAGCTATAAATTGATAACTAATAGTCCATTAAAAATATCCTCTATATGAAAAATGCAAGGAAACCTTTGCACATTTCGTACCAAAAAGTCGAAAGTTTTTCGAACAACTAGGTGCTGTTTCTACTAAAAACAAGTTCATAAAAATGTCCCCAGTAATATCCAATACTTTTTGGCGACAAAGTTTCTCTGAAATCGACTGTCGCAAAAAAAAACATCTAGGCGTAAGTCTAAAATAGATAAAAGCAAGCCTTCAGGTTTACATAGGGCACAAAAACACAGCAACATAGATTTTGATGTGACTGTCACAATCCTAGAGCAGGAATCAAAAACATCCACGTGTAAAACTCTTGAGGCATTTTGGATAAACGCCAAAAACCGCGAAATGAACCGGAAGGACGAATGCGTCACCATCACACGAGATCTCGCGATCTTTCTTCGTTTGATCTTTTGACCTGATCTAGGCAGCATATTACTAAGATCCTCCGAATCATTCAAATAGACTTATACTGCATACGCTCAGGCTCTGAAAAAGGCGGGTCGCCGAAACGTCAGCCGAATTGCTACGACTAGTTTACCAACGTCGCGTCAGCTGATCGAGATAATTTCTCCCGATTTTCATACTTGGTTAATATTTCGCATACATCAAGAATTCAATAGGAAATAATTCAACAGCCATTTCTTAGAGAAACCTCCACTTTATACTTATATGGGAGAAGTTAGTGGTCTTGTGTGACACATTTTGAGAAAAGAACCATACTCAGACTGGAAGATGAATCTGAGTTGAGAAGCCAGATCATTTGCTTTGTTCAGGCATTATCTCCTCCTGTCCATTTCTGGACTTTTATGGTTCATCCAAAAGGTTCGAGGGTTTCTTACGCCGATTCTATTGATTCTTGCCCCAAGATTCTTACTACCACATCAAAGTCGGCATTTTGTGTATTTCTACTTTGTGCGCCTTCAAGGAATTACTTGTTTGGCTGTTGGCTTTCCCGTTTGGAGTGCTCTTTGAAGTGCATGCAACTGGTCTTTCCCTATCGCCAATGCATTCTTCACTGCGTACCGTGAAAGAGATCTGGTATATTGGACCCGAATTCATGAGATCTCTGTCTTTGCCATTAAGGCATTAAGCCATTGTCAGCCTTACGTAGACGGTCGTACAAGCCA
The DNA here is from genome assembly GCA_019055375.1 of Parelaphostrongylus tenuis. Taxonomy (NCBI): domain Eukaryota; kingdom Metazoa; phylum Nematoda; class Chromadorea; order Rhabditida; family Metastrongylidae; genus Parelaphostrongylus; species Parelaphostrongylus tenuis. The sequence continues at coordinate 68,360 of JAHQIW010005998.1, read as the reverse complement.
TTCCGAACCAATTGGCGACGTAAGTTATTAGGTGGAAATTCGATGATTTTTATGGAGTTTTCCAGAACAGTGTTTTCCAAACACCTTTTGATTACGGGGTTTACTTTATTTGTTACAGAAGAGTAGTTTTAAAGAGATAATTCCGTTTGGATTTGAAACATTATTATTTCCGTTACTTATGATTTGGGGCCTATTTCTCCTTATTGACCCAACTTCAGTAGTTGCTCGTACGTAGCCATTTGAAATCTTTATCTGTCGCATTATGCCTAATAACTCCTCTCTCCTCTTTACCCGTTCAAAAACTTACAGACGTTCTGTAAATGTTTCGGCAAGTGTTCTTCTTGCGTGTGAAGGGTGGGAAGAGAGGAAGTGCATTAAAATGTTTTATCACCTGGTTTACGACACCATTTTGTCCCAAAACCGACTATCACACGCGATATAGTTGGAGGCTTGAGTAACTAACAGCTCCAAGGTGTTAATAATAGTACTTATTGGATACTAGTAATGCGATACAACAATACAGTGCAGTAGGGCAGCATAAATAATACAATAACAGTAGTGGCTTACATTTCCGTGAGGCTCACCTTATTAAGAGCTTGAGAATAGTCAAATTGATCCTTAAATCATTCAGTGAATAACCTCCATAATCTCAGCAGATGACGCAGCAAGAAAATTTTGAATCACATAATAGAAGAACTTCATTCCAAAAACACTCAGGGCTCAAAAAATTGTAGAGTCTTTCAGTTATTTGTTGAAGACCACGTGTGCCTGACTCATGCCGCGAAGATTAGCCTGAGGTATGGCGCAAGGTCATGCGTGATTGCGAGGCACTCCTCTTTGCGGTTCAATTTTGGGCCTTTGCTGTGTATCCAAAAGCCTTCCAAGGTTTTACTACCGGATGGTTTTGATTCCTATGCGAAGACCGTGAATCTAACGTTAAAATCTGTCCCTTTACGCTTTTGTTCCTTATGGGTACCTACTGAGGTTTCTTGAATCGGAATTACGTTCCTCAGCGAGGTGTTCTTTTACACGGACGTAGAGTGGTCTACTCGTTTTGTCAATATATTCATCCCCGCATGCATCGCAAGAGATTAGGTAAATTGTACCAGATCTCATACAATGGCCGTCTCTGAAGTTTGAGGAAACTTGACAGTCTCGTTTCGCAGAGGAGGTCATACAGTCTGCTACGGACTAATTGGCGCTTTAGTATGTTTGGAGATATCTCGACTACTGCTATCGAATTCTCCAGAGTCGCTCTTTATAGGCAGTGTTTAATAGCAGCACTTACTTCGTTGAAATAAGGGAAGGTCAATTGTAACTTTAATTTTGCCAGATCTTCCGTTTAGGGGGGCCAAGTTCTTTCTAATTCGAATCTGAGGAGCTTCTACTGTGCTGTAGCCATTGGAGATGGTTATTTCTCGCTTCGAGCCTATGGATTCTACCTTATGCTTTTTTCTGTGCACAAACTAATTGTTGTTCAAAACATGTTCTTCACAAATGCACATTCTGTGTGGGACAGATGATAAGATAAGTAATGAACCAGGGCGTTTTTGTTGCTTGGTTTGCGGTACCATTTTATATTGTAGGAGTTCTCGGGTAGGTTGACTTGAACGCTTAAAATGGAAGCCATTTTGCCCTAGGTTTTTCGCTGGTGAACTTTATTACTCTGATTGACTATTTAACAAATCAAATTATTCATATCAGATATTCTTATTCATATACTAATTCTCAATAAATACTATCAATGACACCTCAGAACTGCTCAATTTAGAATTACTGATCTACACCATTTTGTTATGTGGCCGCTTTCAGAAAGGCGTACTACGTTCAGAAATGGGAGCCAGTTTTCGCTAAGCAGAAGATTAGAGAGAGACGAACTTTCGCGCTATTATAGCAATAATGATTTTGTTGTGACTGTGACAGATCTAGCGCAGGAATCAAAAACATCAACGCTCAAAACCTTGAGGCATTTGGGATAAACGCCAAAACCCAGAAATGAACCGGATATACGAATGCGTAGCCATCACACAAGACCTCATTCTTTTCTTCGTGCAGTCTTTTGACCTGACCCATGCAATATATGAAATCCTCCGAATTATTCAAATAATTTAATACTACATATGTCCAGGCTCTGGAGAAGGCGAGCCGCAGAAACGTTGACCGAACTATTACTGATGATACTCTACCAGTCTTGCGTCAGATAATCAAGATAAGTTCTTTCGATTTTTTCTACTGATGATTTATAAATGCGAGATTCATGGTAGGCCAAATTTTCGATTTATTGCTTATAAATTTTGCTATAAAGCACCTTTAACAATCAGATTAAGAGCAGATGTAATAACCCATTTTAGCCAAAAAAAACAAGTCAGCGTTTCGTATGGCATAAGAATCGGTGTCTAGAGACTTAGCTCTAGGAAAACCTCTTTTCTGCATAATGTTGGTTGTGGAAGAGTTTGCTCTGCGAGAACATGACGAGATGTCTATAAAGGTGGGCGTTGGTGTGCATAAGAGCCGAATGGATAATGGGGCAGAACTACGTAGCCATTCTAAAGTGTTCGCTGTGCGACGTGTGGTTGCACGTTATCACGGAAAAAATTTGGCTCTCTCTGTTGACCAGCGCCGGTTGCAGGGCTAGCCATTTTTGCTACATGCTGAGAGTAGTTCTAAATCGTAATGATTTCGCAGGCATTCAGAAAGCTGTGATGGATCAGACTTGCAGCAGATCACTTCACAGTGACCATGACGTTCTTATATGCAAATTTGTCTTTAAAATAGTGCTTTGAAGCTTCTTCGTAGCCCAATCACTGAACTCGACATCGCTGATTTTCGTGTTATATCTACCATTCATTTATCGCGCGTCACATTTCGATCAAGAAATCGTTTTTGGTTGTTGAGTAGAACAGGAGAAGACGACACTCTGAAAGACAAATTTTTTGATTATAGGTGAATCACTAAGCACACATTCACCGGGAATATAACTTTTTCACTCTCTTCCGAATGAAGAGCGACACCGTATATTGGCTGACAGTAAGTTATTCTGCGAAATCTCATGCGCTTTTGAATGGATCAGTTTCGATGATTGCTTTCAATTAGTCACTGTCTTCTTCCCTAGACTGGCCACCATGTCTCTCATCTTCAACGCTCTCGTTTCCTTCTCAAATCTCCTTAACTCCCGCTGCACTGTACGTTCCTTAACATTTCCTGAGTTAATTGCGTTGTTGATGTTGCGAGTTATTTCAACTGTCTTACGACTTAATTCAAGTTCAAGGTCTGACTTCCATTAAACCAGCATCTTTTCTATAACCTTAAGTGGATACAATAAAGAGTGAAAGGATAATGCTCTCGGCGCAGATCAGTCTATGAGGGATGCGCCATGGCATACGTTTTCAACTTTTAACTTCGTTCGAGGTGATTAAATGCATATCTGGCCTTAACAATGACGCGCGGTAGCCTCCCGCTGCACCGAGTCAGTGCTGCTGATTTTTCAGGCAAACCTGTTACCAGTCTGGGGCCAATTCACCAACCCCGGAGGGATGAATGGCTTGATGAGCCTTGAGCGCAGGATTGAACCACTGACGTAGTGGGCGACGCACAGCGCCTCTAACCACTGCACTACATGCGCTCTTGGATATAAAGTAAAGAGTAGTAAAACATGACTAACAACAGAACATTGAGCAATAAATGTGTATTAAGCTTTTTGGAACCCCAGAAAAAATCACCAACGCCCAATGTGATTCGCACACGGGCGTTACCATGCTAGTACCAATCCTCCTGCACTGCATTGTAGAACTATACCATGCAAGTATTGAAGAATCTGCAGCGAGATACAAGCGACAAATAATAACTCAGAGCTTGAAGCAAAGTTCTGTCCACTTTCCACAGCGCACTAAAGGATTACTTTCGAAAAAACATATTGATTGTTAGAATCGCCCCTTTTCAATCATCAAATGATTACTGAAACTCCACTGAAGAGGCAAGTGTAAATATTTGCGGAGCACAGAGAGCATTCCAAAACGAAAAGTAACCTGTGTCCGTTGTGATTACAGAGCAATATTACATAGTACAGCAATTTGAAATGAATCCTAAAAGTTTAATGAAAATTTGTGCTCTACGGAAAAAACACGGAATTGAGCGTGTACGATTCATGGCACACGTAGTCTCGAAAGGGTATTTAGTGAACTAAATTAAAGTATAGTAGAAGACTGGAAAAGAAATCAGTAAAGGCTCCCTGTAATTAGTCTTTCCAAGTTTTCCAGCCTTATTGACGGAAACTCATTTCACCATAGATCACATTCAAGGGCCTGCGGTCAAAAGTCCTATGTAACTCAGAGATCTGAACGTAACACGACTCCAGCATGGACTTGAATAGAAGCTGGACACTTTCTAACACCCAATTTATACCTTTTTGCATCCGTTACCGCAAAATGGCCGTGGTATTTTTGGTAGCTGATGATAATTTCATCATCTAATGATTAACATAAAAACAATCTGATAAAATATTTTGAGCCTATCATGAGATCTGTTAAGGAGCTTATACGCTGCAAGACACGTGTTTCAGCATTATAGCCTCGTCAATTGCACGGTGATTTCCGGTTCAGTCAGTCTCGCGAGCAGATATTTCTTATCTGTACAACCAGCGCCGCAATACGTACACGCGCCGTAGGGTGAAAAAATCACCGAGCGAGTAGTGTTGCACACTTGATTGCTCGCAGCTGGTAATAAATGGTTGTCATACCTTTCGTTTCGAGTGTTTCTGTGACATCACTGATAAAGCGTAATCGACATCATAGCCTGAGCCTTTCATGATGTCCGTTAGAGCACTTATACGGTGAAAGACACATGTTTCGCGCTATAGCTTCGTCAGTTGCACGGCACCTTTCGGGTTCACTTAGTTCCGGGATGAGATATACCCTATCTATCGGAACCGACGCTAAAATAGTAACACGCGCCGTAGAGTGGAAAAATCACCAAGCAGATAATATTGTGCACTCGATTGCCTGTGACTTGTAGAACATGATTGTCATACCTTTCGCCTTGAGTATGTTTGAGACCTCGCTCAAAACAGTAAACTCTAACAATATAACAAAAAATATCAAATAATCTATATCTATATCCATTTCCAATGATAATTGTTATGGATGTCATTGGCACAGCAGCCTGATAGTGTACTATTTGCTCCTGCCATGGATTTCTACAAATTTTCAATATTTCTCAATGTCAGCCATGAGAAACTGCTTCCTACCACAAATTTCTTTTCGAATTCAGCCAAGACCTTTAAGTGGATTTGTCTGAGTTTTTCAATGTTCGCAAATGAAGCAATTTTTTGGATTGCTTCTGAATATGTGTTGTAGTTATTCTTGAGCCATGCATGTGATCTGATACGGGCACTTATACAGTCAATCCACGTGTTTCCATCTTGTAGCCTCGTCAGTTGCACATTGTTTTTGTCTTAGGCAGTTCTCTCGGAGATGAACCATCTTACATGAAGGAGTCGACGACGAACGTTTTACACGCCTAGATAAGTGATAAAATCACTAAATGGTCAGTGTCGTACACTCGACTGCGCTAGGCTGGTATTGTCAAATATATCATACCCTTCATTTCGAGTGTTTTCTTTAGACCACTTACAAATTTCAATGTACCTGACAATTAATTTTGAGCCATGTTTATAGTCTTTTATGGGCACTGATACAGTGCAATACACGTGTTGCCCTTGTAACGTTTCTGAATGCTAAGGCTGTCGGTAGCAGCTGCATGTGGCCACTTATTATAAGCTCGGGAATGTCTACTTCCGTCAGAGCTCATCGTGCCTCCAATCCCTCTGACACTGGGGCATCAGTATTAAATCTATCAAAAATCGGTTCAACCTATGTCATTCATTTAGCAACTCTCCATCACAGTTTTCTATGATTCTAACAGAGATCGACACGACCGACGTACGCGACATTCAAGTAACAGGTTACATGCAACAGTCAGCAGTTGAAACAGAGTGCGAAAAGTTTGGAAATCTTTGTGGATGATAGATACGAGAAAGAGCTCAATACAAAAAGTGCTGGAATACGCACAATAAATCTAAGGTAGACTACTTATTACAAAAAAGATTTTCGTTTTGAAATTCCACTAAATTAACAGATCCTAAGTGCTAATTTGACCAGTCGACTAATGTCGGCTACATCTTCAAAAGCTCCATTCGATCACCACTAATGATTTTTATGTAACTCAGAATTTTGACAAATGATGGACCTGAGGGCACTGGCGTCGATGCTGGGTCATCGTTCTCGAACTTTTCGTAAGTGCTGTAGCGGATGTGAGACACGATCACCTTATATGTAATGTGGATGTTTTGATTGTTTCATGTGGTTTTCGTGAAGTTCAACGGGGAAGCGAACACTGGGTTGTTGACATTGAAGGTTAAGGAAGCTATGTGCAAATGGAGGTGATTAAATGTGGGACTGCGCGCTTTATCCCCGGTGGCGAATCCCACATGATTTGTTGTAAAGTTCCACCACCTGGTGGTCGTCTCCACTTGCTTTCAGCACAGAGCTCAATTTGGTGGCCACCCATTTCTCGGTGCTGATGTTACAATGATATCAAACGGTATCAAATGCAACGATCTACATTTGATCACTGTAGGTCCTGGTACATCTTCTCCGTGGCACTTCAAAGAAGAACTCAACTCGAACCTCCGTATCGCGATCCCTATACGATCACGTTAATAGCACAGTAGTCATAGGCCAAAAGGAATAAAATAGCAACAAATCCTTGCGGGAGTTGCTATAATCTCGCTTCACGGAAGTGAGTCCCACGCGGTCGGTCGACGAGTATACTGGCTTTTGTTTACTTCTGGGTGCTACTCTTGCGGCAAGAGGAAAGAATCGAAACCTAAAGAATCTGAAATTGATTAGCGATTTTGTTGAGCTGAATCATACGTGAAAAAAGAGTCAGGAAATGAAGGGACGCATGTCATATATTTTATGTATATATCAGCGCATATATATCTGTTGTTTTTGTCACTGCTATTTCGGAGTGCCTCGTCCAAGTCGCTGGATTGCTGCTGTGCCATTTGTCTGTGTTGCTAAGTAGTTTGGTGGTTTGCAGTTCCTCCACCGTAGAGATGGACTTTTGCAAGACTTTATAGAGGGAATGCTTTACGGACTTGATAAGACGCTCGTAAAATGCTCCCTGCCACGGAGCGTAGGGCGTTATTGTCCTCCATGTTATTCCTTCTTTTGCCATTGCCTTTTCAATTAATGAGTCGTCTTCTCGTGGGGTTTCTGCGTTTCGTGTGATTTGTTCAGTCAGATTAAAGCTGGGTGCATTGTCTGAGGTGATGGATTTTGGAAACCCTCTTCGAGCGTCTGAGTGCGATTAGTAATGTGTTAGTGGATATGCTATAAACTAGCTCAAGGTGGAGCAACCTTGTTGTTGCGCGTGTGAGAATGATTCCATATGTCTTTATAATGCTATCGTTTTCCTTTGCCAATATCGGCCCAAAGTAATCCATACCCACATGTTCGAATGGCCTTGATCGCCTGACTCGCCTTTCCGGTAAGTTATCCACTGCAGAGATACTTATAAGGGAGATTGTTTATCTTTTGCCACGCTACGCATCGTCTTATTGTCTTTCTTGACAAGTGCCTTAGCGTTGGAATCCAGAATCTTTTTCTTATGTTTGCTATTGTTCGATTAGTACTGTCATGGTATGGCAGGTGCGCGTCCTTGACTATAATTTGAGCTGGTGTAGTATCTGGTCGTATGAGTATAGGTTGTCTTTGTTATCGTGGTATGCTTACCCTGTTGAGGCGACTTTTGCGCCGCCAGATTACGTTTTCGTCTTTTGAAGGTTCAGTGGATAGAGAATTCTTTTTGGTATGCTATTGTGAATGTGCTGTTCATGATTACGTAAGATTACTCAAAGCGCCTTTCGAACTCCTTCGCTGTGATATATGGCTTTAACGTGACTTCCTTGATTTCTTGAATTGTTTGAAAAATTCGTACTCTTAGATTCAGACGTACTTAAGCCGTTAATCCTCCTAGAAATCTGAGGATATACGCTATTGTTCGTTGTGCAGTATCTAGTTTTTTGTGTTGTATCCAGTCTAATAATTTCGAGCGTCGTTGGTTAGTCACAATCATTGTCGTACATTTTTGATCTTCTGCTTGTTCTCGAGATAATGTAAATGCATCTTTATCCACCAGTAGAGATGGTGCTCTGATGAAATCAGGACCCTTGCACCATATGTTGTGTTTGAATTCTAACATATTTAAACCTCTTGTTGCGCAGTATGCCGGATTCTGCTCGGTAATCACGTAGCTAAAGCGAAGTGGCACTTCTAGGTCCTTTGCTATGCGTTTATTTCGTTCACTCGATTTTTAACTAATACACACCCGGTGCTTCTTCCGTCTTTCCTGCTTGAATTCAACCCAGCGCTACATTAAAGTCTGAAAGGATGACTATCTCCTTTGATAGCGTATGTTGCTTTAGTGCGATATATAGGATTTGTGCCAGTCGCGCTGCCATTGTTACCGCATTGAGTTCTAGCTTTGGGATTGTTGAGCTGGATTTGAGTGATGCCAGTTTCACTTTCGCTGTCAGTAACTGCGAATCGTTATCTGCTACGAGATAAGCACAAGCTGCTATGCATTGCTTACTGTCGTCCGAAAAGAGGACCAGTTTGCTGGACGTTCCGAATTGGGGAGACTTCTCGTGGGATGTGAAGTTCGAATCCGTTTAGGTCGGTGGCTATTTTATTCCACTGATCGACATGTTCTTGCCGCAGTAGACTGACCCATTTGTAGCTGAAACTCCACAAGTTTGAAGAAACAATTTGCCTTGTAATGTCAACGGTATGAGCCATCCCAATGGATCATAGATGCTGGTAACCTTCTCGGCTATTGGGCGTTTCGTTAAGTTTTTTGTGAGTGGATACGTGCACGATAAAGCGAATTCATCTTCGCGCAAGCACCACGTCACTCCAAAGACTTCTTTTTGTATTTGTGGATCTGCCCTTTGAGGTATTTCCTTCAAAAGTTCATGATCGTTTGACAGGAATTCAGGCAGGTTCATGCTCATATTTTTGAATATTTCTTTTGACTCCTCGTAAAGCAGTATTGCTTTTTGCTTTGAATTGGTTGTAAGTATGATATTATCTACGTACGAGTTGGTTTCAAGGGCTTTGACTACTATAAGACTGTTTTTTGCATTTTTGAAGATGATACTTGATTGTTCCCGCAAGAAGGAACGGTGAACACCTTAGACCAGAGGTAACTCGTGTGAATGTGTAAATGGCGATATTATGTGGTTCCAGTTCCCTCAAATATCTCGCATCCATAGAAATCGAGTCGCATCCCTGTCTCGTTCGTGTTGTCGCAGCTGAAGGAATGCTTTTTCGAGGTCTGCTGTGATAGCTATGTTCCCCATGCGGAAGTAAACGAGCATGTCGCTTATTTGGGCAGGAACGTTGCCCTTGGTACAGCACGTCGTTTGATTATGGTACTATCTTTTTGTGCACCGAAGCATCATAAACTATTCGTAGCTTGGTCGTTTCTTTGTGAGGGGTTAGGAATGGATGATGTGGGAGGTAATGTATGATAGATCATTTTGTAGGTACCGATTCATCACTTCGTCAATTATGTGTTTGGCTAGTTGCTGTTCAATGGTTTCTTGGTAATTTTCAAATAGGCGGGATCTTCGTTCAATATGGTCATAATTCCTCTTCGTCTGCATTTTTACCATCCCCTTATTATCTGGCAGTGCTGCTGCTTATTCCTTCCACGGGAGACTTACGTAGTATGCGCCCTCTTCGTTTTTCTACCGTCCTCTGAAATTCCTCTCAGATCAAGCCGTTCTGATTCAGTTGCTCTTGCTTGTTCGTTTCGCTGAATTCCTCAAGTTCCGATGGGTCGGTAGTGCATGACTCCTTCCAAGATTTCCGTTTTACTTCCTCGTATAAAGCTTGAGTGGTCCCTTCTACAACGTTCGTGTTTTGTTCTGACTTGTCTTCATGATTACCGTCACCGTCCGTTATCAGGTAACCTAGTTTGACGCAATTAATTTTTTTTCCTGAGGGCAACGTTTTGTTCGTTTCGATCTGTCGTCTATTGAGGTGAATGAATCTTTGCATCCTAGAAGTGTGGGCTGATGACGTTGGAGTCCGGATTTATCGACAGCTTGATGTCGTGATCTATAAGGAACTCTCTGTCTTATTGATCTAAGTCATAACGGTCTAAAGACTGCATAATTGTGTCAATCTTTGCAACCACAATTTCATGTTTTCGTCATAAATGTCTTTCATCTAATTTTGGTGATGCCACATTCCTTTTTCAGCGGTTTGGTGTTGAATGCTTGTATGTTTAGTTCGATGCGCTCACTATCCTGAAGTCTGAGACGTTTTTCTAGTGCGTTCGTGATAAATCCGATCCGGTGTCTAGAATGACTTCTACTATCTCGTCTCTTTCGTGGATTAGGTTCTATAGTTTTGCTCGATCTGGAATAATTTCGGCAGCGGATCCTACTCTTCTTATTTGATTGATGAGACAGTCTTCGTGTTTTGTTGGGTCACTTTTACTGTGTTGGCTTTTGATGTTTAAAAGTTCTATGTTTTGAAGTGGGATCTGGTTGTTTTGCATTTGCTTTCAATTTTTTGCTTGTGGTCTTATCGTTTTTATCGGACTTATTCTCGGGTGGTTGATATCTGTTTCCGCAAATAGACGTGTGATAGCCACTTTATAACAAATGCGGCGTGGTCCTGCTTTACATTCGCACACCTGATGATTTCTTACGCCCGTAATTATTACAGAGACCATGAACTCTGAAAAACTTCACTCTGTCCTCTTGTGTGCGCACCTCGGTGCAATCGTTTGAACGATGATCGGTGTGATGACAGTAAAGGCATGGTGGCGGGCCCAGAGTGGATGACTGTGTCTGATATGACGCTTTGTAGCGCTGGCTTCGAAGGTTTGATATCATGGTGTCTTTGATAGCTTCAATTTTGGATCCTACCTGAGCTTCTATTTTTTTACTCCTATTTAATGTATTGCTTGACGCTTGTGAGTATATCTTCTATTCTGGTGTTTCGCCATTGGGAACTCTTGTTCTTTGTTAAAGAGCATACCTTTGAATATTCTATGAACTTCTCAAAGAATAGTTGTTGCATAGTTTGATTATCTACAAACTCTCCATGCTGCCTGAGCTGTATAATCATTGAGTACAATAACTCGCACATATTCTCCTGATCTTTGAGCCTGCTGCTTTTCGCTTGAGTAGTCCAAATTCTATGCACGAGTTTTTTCATGATGTCCTCTTTATCTCCATGCTTTTCTCTTAAATGCGCTGTCACTGCTGGATATGCGGATTGAGAAACCACGTAGCTCTTCACCAGCTCCTTTGCCTCCCCTTGCAGTGCGTCAAGCAAGTAATTCATTTTGAGAAAGTCGTCTATATCTTGCGAATGTACGGAGTGATTGAAGGCCCCCCAGAAGGCTTCTCATTCCCACACTTCGCCATTAAACTTGGGAATGGGTACGGGTTGCAGGCTTGCTACTGGGAAAGTTACGCTTCTTGTGTTTGTAGTTGTATGTTCGAAATTATGACCTTTTTCTATCTCTAGCTTTTCTAGAAAGCTTGAGAGTTTGAGGATGTAATTTTCTGCGTTGTCAAGGTGTTCTTCCGCTTTTTTCAAGTTTGCTTCTATACTGGATTGTAACTCTTCCTTTTTGAAGGCGCTGAGTTTTCGCTAATTCTTCAATTACTGTTGCAATATATCTTTCCATTGCAGTCTTGGCATTCCCTTGCTTACTCTTGATCATAGTTTTGGCCGTCTTTATTTGCTCCTTTTTTCGGTTTATTTGGTCTACTCCTTCGTCTATCTCAGTTTGTGGGCCTCTGGTTCTTTTATTGAAAACTCATAAGTTTTTAACACCTCAGTTAGGCGGTTGATAGCCCTAGTTAGAACCCCTTGCGGAATTGAGGTCATGTTTGAGTTTGCTCACGATGCAGTCTTTCCAAGGAACTTATGTACTAAAAATCACAAAAAACGTAAGGTAAGCGAAAAGCAAGTAAACTGGCAAGAACCGAAACCCTGAATGAAAAAGAAACCGGAAGTTGGAAAAGAATAAACGAACATGGATGGTTACGTCAATTGGTTGGTGTGTTCGCCTACTCTATGACTTCGTCCGGTTCGATCCCGCTTGCGATGATTGACTACTCGTTACTTGATGTGGTTTCCTTGATCGAACTTACTAATTGTTTGGTCCAGAGATGAGTCGAATTAGTCACTTGATTTTTACCCGGAGATGATTGAACGCACCCGCAGGTTCCACCTAGGGATGAGGTTGTTCGTTTCAATTGATTGTTGAGCTCTGTCAGCTCTGTCCATTATTTTTATCCGGCTCTGCTGGCTTGTTTGAGTCAGGATGTCAAGCTCTGATGGCTCGATTGGCTGATGGTCTCGAGCTTCGTTGACTCGGTTTGATGAGCTGCTTGTTTTGGCCAATGCACCACAGATATGAGTGGCGCACCGGAAGTTTTCGAAGGTTCACCAATGCACCACAAATATAATGGCGCATCAACGTTTTGGAATTTGGCCGATGCAATGCAAATATAGTGATTTTGGCCTTTTACTCGCCCTTTAAACGCCACGCGGGTCTTAGGAACGTTGTTGCCCGTTCATCTGCGGATGTGAGATTTAGTTGATAGTTATCCAATAGCAACAGTATTATTACCAGAGAGCGGTTGGTGATATACGACTAGTGAGGGTCTGGTGTATGTACAACCAAATAGTTCGTCTGAGACGAACAACCTAAAAGAATAAATGTTACATTAACGATACTAAACAATATGCACAAATTCCTGACGCCACATAGATTACGCAACAGGAAACTATGTCTTCTCATGTGCCCAAAGACTGAGATTCGGCAATTATATTCAAGAGCGATAACAAGATAATGAGCGAGTGATTGAAGAATTAAAAATTCTGTAGCAGAATTTTAAATCCCAAGTTTTCTTCTCTATGCTTTGGACATAAATGTATGTGTTTACTGACTAAGCCAATGTAATATCGGCTATGTAATTAATCATATTACTTTTCTTAATACTGTTTTGAACCTTCTGAGATTTCGTCGGGCGCTGGTGACCTACGTTCGTTTCGGCAGCCCTGCTCGCTTTGTCAGAGCCATACGCCCCACTAACTACCCTACATAGTGGGGAAGGTGAAATACAAAATGCTAAGACCAGGAGTTCGAAATGATTTGGAATAGCCGTCGAGAATATATTAAAGTTCAAAAAACCAAGTTTTCAAATACAGCGAATTGATGGACGATGTCTGCATAATAAAATGTTCTAAGCTTTCTATGATATTTGGTATAGCACTTATGCAACATTCGACAGTTGTCTCTCCTTACAGACTCATCAAAACTGCGGTGTCTTTCGGTTCAGCCGATCCCTTTCAGGTGCACTGCTACTTATTTAGGAAACGGCGCGCAATTATTTAAATCACCGCATGTCGAGTGACAAAATTCTCCAACATTGCAGTGACCACAGATGAGCGCCTTTTAAGAGGTTTGGTATGGCACTTATACAGTAGTGTCTCTTTGAGAACTATGTGCGACCTTTCTTTCCACACCGCACGAAGTCAGATTTCTCCAACTACTGTAAAGCTGGCGCATCTTATGCGAAGACAGACGTCAGACAGCACGATGGATGCGAGGAGACATATCCAGGTTCTGAGGGAGCATTTTTATCATGAAGTGATGAAATTTCATTGAAAACGCTTCTACAGAGATATTTTCAGTGAAAACAATTTCCATATTCCATATACATATCTTATGCTTCAACGAGAGAATCACATCGCTAAATGGCAACCATTACGATAATGATTATGACAGTGATCATAACTGTCACTGCTTTGAGCTGTTAGTGAGGTCTAATAAGCACTTATACAGTGCTAGACATTGCAACCACCAACAGAGGTAAAATGACTCATACTTTCATTCGATAATGAAATTGTTAATGATAGCGATAATGATAATGACAGTGAAGTGATAATGATAATGATAGTGATGATGATAACGGTGGTGAAATGGCAGCGATTGCTGCAATGAATAATGTTCATAGATCAGGTCGATCGGAAAATATCATTGTATTGCAATATACAAAATCATTGTTGACAAACGAGTTTTGTTTTGTAATTGTTTTCGCATGACCGTGTCGGGTGTACGCTCCTCTGCCTTTGTTCTCGCTTTCTCTTTTCTCACGGTCTCAATCAGATGCTCTAACGGTGGCGCCTCGTACTGTGAGAACGAATGAGATCATGTCAACGAACGCGCAGGAAACACAACATTCTCAGACAGAGACACAGATACTCGCCCCGGGAGTGTCGTGCAAGCGACGGCGCGACGCCGCCTGCATGTCAACGGTGGTCGCAAAAGGACTAGACAGCTGTTTTGGCACCATGCTACTGATGAGCCTGTGAAGGCGACACGTTGTCTAGTAATGTATAAGTGCCATAGCAGACAGTCAGTTGAAGGACAATGTCTATATAATTCATCACGGCCGAATGCTATCGATTGTGAAAAGGCCCATGCAACATTTTGTGATGTCTGGTAAGACAGAACATTTTGTATCTACGCTTTCCTAATATATATGATACCTAGTGTGGTTGCGACAAAGCGGACCAGATCGCCGAAATGTACGTGAGCCACTGGCATACCAAAATCTTGAAAAAGGTTGAAACAGCCCTTAAAACTATTAATGTTAAAAAAGCGAGGTTTTGAAAAACAGCCATTTGAAGAACATTTCATTTATGAAAGATTGATTGAAGTTATTCCTGAAAAAGACCATTTGGGTCAAATACTATCCTAAATACGTATATTTTAGCAAAAAAAAATTAATTCTTGACAAAATTTAGAGCGTTCAGTGAAGAAAAAGCTTATTCTGATTTATTCCATTACCTGAATTTCTCACACACATCTCACCGATGCACCAAGGCACATGAAAATCGAACGGTGTCAAACTTTGATAGATCCTATGCGATAAGCGCAGAAGGTGTTTTGTTTCTGACCGTTCATAAACATGAAATGAGTCTCGTCTCATGTGCGGCTAGCGAAGTCTTGCGTCGATCTGACTAACCTCGAGCAAAATTTATAGTTTGTAATTCAAGGCAAATGCAGTCGTTGTACGTTTCGCTTATGGCAACGAGATTATCATTATTATATTCGACATTACACGGCCAAAATCAAATTGGTGTACCAGCATCGTAACACTTAGACTATTTGGACCTTTTCTCTTTAATAACATTTGAAAGGATCATCAGACTATTGATACTCCATTCGCATAAAGGAGGGTATTCATTTTGCCGATTTGATATCCACATGAGCAGATGACGTTGGCTGATGGTTGTTAGAACATTTATTAGCGGCGAAAGTCATACAGCTCATAATGTTATTGTAAGGGATATTGAATTGATATATGTTAAAAAGCGAGTTTCCTCATTGTTGGCAGAGTAGGGATGCACTGTCAGGTTGCACGTGTTCAGTAGCACAAGTGCCAAAAGATATAAACTTTTATATGGAAATCAAAAAACTTATCTTGATTAGCTGACGCTAGTTTGATGAAGTAGTTATAGTGGGTAATTCGGCTGACGTTTCGGCGACCCGTCTTCTTCAGAAATTGGGCATACGTATTACTCAGTTTATAGAAGGTTTATAGAAAGTCCAACTTTTGATTTGTTGCGATATATCGATTTTAACTTAAAAAATTTAGTTCAATTGACTAACGTTGGCAAACCTGCATCTATATTCTATAGCTGATGTACACACTTATGATTGAAATTGAACGGGATCATCTAGAACAACATTTCAATATTGATTTTGAAGAACCGGTGGAAATCTCATATGGCAGGGCTTGAGACATATGAATATGAGAAGGAAGTGCTAAAATATCATTAACTTCTCGAGTATAGCTTTATTTTTCCGTCCGTTGACTATGAGAGGCCTCTGAGCACAAGTAAAGTTTCTATTTGAGAATTTCGAAGGCTACATTCTGGCGAATCTAATTCAAGTTGGAAATTCGAGATGTCCCGTTACTTGTAAATTGACGGATAGACATTTCGAAGCAAAAAAATTTCATCGTTAATCAAAATTGTTTCTATGTGATTTATATTAATTCTGGCTGCAGCAACATGCTAAATCATAGCGACTGATATTCTCGTCACAGTTCTACTAAAAATACCGTGTGTAGGGCAATTCGACAAAATCGGTTTTCGTTCGGATGATTGTATCGAGTCTCTTAAGGCTATGTCAGATGAAAAGATATCGTTATTACTCTGTGCGCTTGATGTTGGCGTTTTGTCAACACTTCGATATAATCTTCATAACGTCTAATTGCCTTGTTTTGCGTCTAGGTCATGCATTGCTTGCCTAAGCATCTGCCATTTTGTCACTCACGGATGTAAATTAGCCTCTCAGAAGATGATGTTATCTGAAGTAGTATGTCTCCAGTTACAATAAACATTGTCAAAGCTCTCACGGCTGTCCGTCTATGAAGTTCACGTGTTTTCCAGCGTTCTCTCTTCGTACGCAAAGTCTTGTCCTAGAGCGCATGTATATGAGATAGCTTGACTTACGCGGATACTTTCACACAGTTCATTATGTTCTTTTACAAACGATGTATCTTGCATTGAGCAAATGGCAAGTTATGAAGAAGGCACTTTGTCCTTGTCCAATTAGAGCTTACATATACAATTTATAAGTTACTGATTAATTATTTACCGAAATTCCTATCACAGTCTCACTTTTTTCCCAGTGCTACACGATATATATATATACATGTATATATATATATATAATATATACAATAACCTATCCATATTATCTAACAATAACCTATCTATATAATCTAAATATCACCTGTATCACCTGTCGTCCCGTTGATCGTCGAGTGACTCGAGCGGGTACCAGCAACTCTTCCATTTTTCCCTATCGCGTGCAAGAGTAGCCCAGTGGGACCTCCTTGCTCTAGGAATTCGCTGAGCATCATATCTTTCTTCCATCGCTTTCGTGAAGAAATCGGACCAACGGGTCAGTGGTCTTCCTTTAGAGCGCTTGACGTCCCGAGTAATCCAGTCGGTAACGGCTCTCGTCCATCGGTTGTCGTTGAAGCGCATCACGTGTCCGGCCCACCTTATTTTCGATATCCTGGCGTGTAGAACGGCGTCTCTGATTTTCGATCGTTGACGTAGGTCGGAAGTTCGGATCCTTTGTCTCATTTGCGAAATACGAGATACTCCTAGCATCGACCTTTCGACTGCGCGTTCGATAACGGCAAGTGATCTTTCATCCTGCTTACGTAGCGACCAGGTTTCTGCTGCATACGTTAGGGCAGGGATAATTGTCGAGTCGAAAAGGTGGGCACGGAGTCGGATGTTCTTTGTCCTCTTCACTACATCTTCGATGCTCTTAAACGTTCCCCAAGCCGCTCGTTTCCTCCTGCTCAACTCTGGGGATAGGTCGTTCATCATGTTGATTTCACGACCTAGATAGATGTAACTGGAGCATTCGGAAATTGTCGTTCCGTTGAGCGTGAATGGGGCATTAGAAACCCATCCGTTCCTCATGAACATTGTTTTCGTTAGATTCAGTTGAAGACCGATCTTTCCACAGGCGTTATCGAAATCAGTCAACATTCGTTCCGCTTGGCTGATGTTTGGTGTTATGAGAACGATATCGTCAGCAAAGCGAAGATGGTTTAATTGTCGACCGTCAATTTTCACTCCCATTTCGTCCCATTCTAATGTTCGCATGACGTTTTGTAGGGTGGCAGTGAATAGTTTTGGCGATATTGTATCGCCTTGTCGAACCCCTCTTCTTACGTCAATGGTGATATTGTTGTAGAATGGAGATATTCTGGTCGTGAAATCTTTATAAAGCTCACGAAGGATCATTATGTACCGAGTAGGGACGCCCTGGCTATCCAGAGCCTCTATAACCGCTTCTGTTTCCACTGAATCAAAGGCCTTTTTCAGATCGATAAAAGTGAGACAGAGTGGTTGTTTGTACTCTCGCGAAACTTCAATGAGTCTTGTGATCGTGTGGATGTGGTCCATGGTACTAAATCCTTTTCTGAACCCTGCTTGTTCTAAAAATGTTCTAAAATCTAAATATATGTATATATATATTTATATTTATATATAAATATGCCCAATTTATATTACATGACCCGTAATCTCTCTACTTCTGGCATTTGGTTCGTTTACTCATGTTCACCGTCCCAAAAATCTTAAAACATTTAACATTTATGCAGTTGCTTGAGAACTTCGTCTTTCATATGAATGTTGTAGAATGCTGGTCGAGGCAAAATAACCATAAAATTTTTCAGATAGCTTAAACTATGCTAAGGCGTCTCTTAGGACATTCCTTGAATCACTGCAATAGAGCGTTGAAAAAGTAGATTGCTAACGTGCTCTTTTTTATCGTAATTATTTTGAAGAAAACTTTTGGCACTTAGGAATTCATAATATAAACTTAGGAAAAAAATGAATTCACTTACTGCGCCATTTATCTTCGAGTGACTCGGACTGAAAAGAGTTTCAATTTTTTTTCCTATCAGATGCAAGAAGTGCGCAGAAGTTCCTTTCGCTCTTAATTTTTTAAGACATCATATCCTTCTTAAATGCTCTTCGTAAAAGATTTTTGTCTCCTAAGCGCATTACGTGTCTGGCCCACTTTATTTTCGATAGCCTGGTATGTAGAACGGCATCCTTGATTTTCGCTCGTTAACGCAGATATTTCGGATGCTTACTCTCACTTGCGAGTTACGAAATACATGTAACATCGATGTTTATGACTATGTTTCCAGTAACGCCAAGTGATCTTTCATCCTGCTTACGTAGCGACCAAATGTCTGCTGCATACATCAGGACAAGAATATCCGTTAAGTCGAAAAGGTGGGCACGGAGTAGGACGTTCTTCGTCTTCTTCACTATATCATTGATGTTCTTAAACTCTCCTCAAACCGCTCGCTTACTCCTGTTCAGCTATAGTTCATCATGTTGATTTCACAACCCAGATATATGTAACTGGAGTATTCGGAGATATTCATTTTGTTAATTCTGGTCGGAACTTCCCAACATTCGTCCCGCCTTACTGATGATTGGTGTTATAATGACCTTATCAGCAATGAAGTTAGGATGATTTGATTGACGACTGTCAATTTTTGATCCAATATTTTCTTAAGCTAGTGTTGGCAAGACGTTCTAGAGGACGACAGTGAATAATTTTGACGAGGCCTATTGCTCTCTTAAATTCCTCTTCTTACGTCCGTAGCAATATCGTTATAAAATAACGATATTACGGCTGTGAAATCTTCACATAGCTCTTGAAAATTAGTTATGTACTGAGATAAGAAGTCATAGATGTCCCCATCCTCTATAAATGCTCTTGTTTTGAATGAATCAAAGACTTTATTCAAAATGTATAAGATAAAACAAAATGGCCTATTGTAGTCCGTGAGATCCTACTAATTCTTGTGATCGTGTGGATGTAGTCTATAGTATTTAGTCATGTTGAAAAGGCTGCTTGCTCGCCACTTTTCTGTTTATCCCATATAGAATGACTCGAGTGAAGAGTTCGTACACGGCGGACAACAAACAGATTGGACGATTATTGACTATGTCGTGAAGGCCTCCTATTTTGAACAACAACACCGTCTAGATGATTTCCTATTGATTGGCTTAGATCCTGGCAGGTAACGAATGGAGAGGCGAGCATTGATGACAACTGGGTGTACTTCTTTAGGTGTTCCCGTCTTATCATGCTTGGACCAGTGTGTTCTTGTTCTTCACCGACATAACAGTGTGTTAGATATCGGAAGGAAGATTTGTTCTTACAATAAATTCATCGTCTTTGATCTAATTAGACGATAAGAGGACTAGCTATTATGGGAAACCGAGATATCATTTTCTTCATGGAATTTCTGGGAGCTCCAACCGTTTAGTCAAGGCATCCTATTCGGTATGCGGCGTGTGGATGTCTGATAGGTGTAATTAAACAGTAACTACTTTTGCACCAACCTTTTTACCTCTTCAATCTGTTCCAAATGGCAAGCGACCACAGATTGGTAGGTGTTAAGAACTTCAGTAACATCTCGTCTAGTCTCTAAAAAGCTCAGTTTCGATTAATACTTAACTGATCACTGTCAATTTCCGATGTATTGCCATTTTGATTTTCTTCGCTACAGCGCTCTAAAAATAACTTTGCTAAGGGCGAATATAGTTTTGCGCAAGGTATGTAAAACATAATTTTATTTCGAATGCTACAGCATTGTAAAAGGCTCAAACTAGAAAACCATTCACACTTCCAAATTCTCCTAGATACAATGTTCGAGAATTTTATTTTTCGCAGTGTTATGATACTTCACATAAACCTAGGCGAATTGAGTGGTGAGCAAAAATACGGCCTCAAATGGGAGTCGAACCTGCGTTTCATCCATACCGGAATTTCTTCTAGATTCAAATTTTCGATAGATCATTAGTTCAATATAAACTCTTTGCCCACCAGAATATTCTTTCTCGAATGTGCCTTTTTAGTAACAGAGTAATATAGATTTTTTTCAATTTTTAAGTAATTTGATTTTCGTCCCACTCTGTTGTTAAGGGGAGTGGCGTCATTAGGCAATCGAGAATGTTTTGAAATTTTCTGCAGCCTCTCTATCGCTATCCTTTTCAAAGCTGAAGCGTCGGAAGGCACTACTGGGTCCGAAAACTGGAGAACAATCATTTAATTATGCCTAATTTATGTTAAGCATGAACAACTTGGAGAACTCCAAACGTGAAAATCAAATGCTCACGAGTAGTGTCAGTCAACCACGAAGAGGGCAGCCTGTGGTTTGATTATTTGGGGCGACTTTTAGCCGCTAAACAGTGTATAGGCCATTCATGTGATTGCAAGGTTTTGATCAACGTTACTCACGGAAAACGGGCAGTAAGAATTGAAGCTGTAAAAGCTGAGAGTTTACAACGTGAATCCAAGACGCTCTGTAGGGTTACATGGTCATTTTTGGCCCGCGTTCAGTATGTGATATACCACTTGGAAGCACGCTACGTGGCCTCGCAAGTGACCGGTCAAATCACCATGTTCGGAGGATCCGTCGTGTCTACTTTAATTTGATCAGTAATAAAGCTTAAGTCTTCGTGATCAAATTTCAGAAATTTACTCTTTATGTCCGTGTTGTTGACTTAGTAGAATGAGTTTTCTTGCAACGACACTCTACCGCTGACTGATTTACCGCATAAAAACTGACTATACTTTTTTTCTTTCAAAGACGATATATTACCGTTGACTTGCCGTAGATCATCGATACGCGACTTGTCATCAGAGTTGAAGCTCTCTCATAATTAATTCGGTTTTTAGATGAAACCCTTTGGTGTTAGATTTGTTTTACTTGTTGCGGTAATCTTGTTATTGGTATACATCATTCGTATAAAGCACACTACCAGCGAAAATGAAGTACCAGCACGGAAGTCCGCAATAGCAGCGGCATTCATGGATTGGAGGCAATGCGCTATGTCGCAGATGGACAAAATCGGAAGCGAACCAGAGAAAGTAGGCGAGATTTTACTTCTAACCATTGTGCGCGTCTGAAGAGATGTTCATTGTTGTGCCAACAAAAAATTTCTCTTCAGGCAAACACTATTCCATAATATGCTATTTAGCTAAGTTAAATGTAGGTAATACAAAGCATCAAGTCATTGTCAAGAAGCGAGTTTTTATTAGTCGAATTGAAAATACAAAAATTATCTATGCTTTAAGATTTGGGACAACTTTGTCGTAATTACCAAACAATGCACCGCGACCACCAATCTCTCCAAAATTAGAGTGGAAACATTTCGGAACATAGGCGAGGACAAATTCTTTATAAAAGGCAAATCTGTAAGAACTCAACACCTGAATTCAAATTTGATCATTTTTCCTTATATTTCTGCATAATCTTATCGTTTTCTTTTCGTCTTGAGATATTTAAACAGGTTGCTAAACCTAGCGTCATCATATCACTAGGAATCGGAGCGGACGTGACCGCAGAGGAAAAGCTCAAACAAGTGGTGCCATCGGTAAAGAAAAATTTCATTCATTGTTCAAGAGAATGTTATTATGCCAGCCGGACCATTGCTAATTCAAACGCTTAGAGTGTTAAATAATATGTCCTTTTCGAATTGCATCCAGCCTTAAAAGTGGTATACCTCTTTCGTATGTGTTTGCGCGTTTAAATATTGAACCATTCGTGAAGAACAGTTGTAAGCTGCGCTGTTTTAGAGGAATATAGGCATTTGCTAAATTTTGTGTGCCAATAAGTAGACCGAAAAAAGAACATGTTTAAATCATTCTTTCACTAAAATGTTGGGTTTTTTTAATGTGCTTAACATTTTATAAACGATAATATTCTATGAACATGTTTCACGACCGACAATCGCCTACATTTCAGAACACAGAATTCTTTGGAGCGGATCCAGTCATTGTTCCCAACTCCGAACTCTTTAAAAAAGTGGGAACTTTCTTTCCAGTTGCTGTCGGTAAAGAGAACGGCACCAAAGAGGCCTCAATTCGTATCAATGACGCAGGCAGTTTTTCTTAGCTTCTTGAGCAATTCGATAGAAGTTTGAAATTTAGCATTTTGACCTTTAAACTCTCATATCAAAATCCGAAAAGTGCAAAATGGCCGTTTGTTCCGCGCTTTTCATGACCATTACCAAATTGTGCGACCTTCGCGGCTATTGCATTATATTAATCCCGTTGTGAAAAACTAACTGCACACTTCTTATCATTTTTCTATCCTCCCTAGGCATAAAGAAGAGTAGATTGGTATTTCTTTATTCTGTTAAAAATAACTTGAAAAACTGATTTCTCTTCATCTCGTGCATCACGAACCAATCAAACATTCCTTATTGATCAAACGAAAGCAGGAATCATACGGAAAAAAACTCATTAATTCAGCTATAGCTTCGCCGCATTTTGTCCTCTTCAAATTCAATTGATCCGATCCGATGCTCTACAGCCGTTCATCCTTGCCACATTGTTTGCCTTCGTATCGTTCGAGTCTGATGGTCGGCGATAGAATAATGCTCAAATGATGTCCTCACTCGGCAAAGCTCATTCTACGCGACATTTGCTTGTGAGAATGATTGCTTCTGGATGATATGCCATGGATTGACAATAATCCATCCTGAGCAGTTGGAAATCGCTTTCTTCAAGTTCCCATCGCCCTAACTATGGGCGAATAATAAGGCCGATGGCTGCAATATCAAATGTTTGTTGAAAAACACTGTAGCGGACAATCATTATGATCGATAAACGTTCTTCAAATTAGATCCGACAGTAACAAAATGAAAATTAAGGCCACAACGAGAACGAACTACTGTCAAGCATCTGCTCTGATCAATCGGCTCTGACGACGCCGAGAATGTGTGGAAATATTCCCAACAAACTCAACGTTAATTTAGTCGATTTTGCCTCTTCATCCTTTTTCACGATAAATCCCTTCTTTTTGAAAAACGCTAATGATTCTCCGAGAAAACTTTTCTGTAATGATCTGTCCATACTATGCAAGTACGGAATACTATATACGCAACTTGGATGACATGGAAATATTATCTACATAAATTTCAATAGGCAATCTAATGTTTCTACATCATAGAGAACATCAAAGAACTTTACACATTAATCTAATCTCAGGAACCAGATCTCTTCAATACTCAATAACAATCATTTCTTCACTTGTTGCGTGAAAGTATCATGATAGTTGCTTAGATGAGGCAGCTCAAAGGATTTGTTTTCCTTACAATGATTTATAGGTTTTAGGACAATATGGACCGATTACCATAGAACATATCGACATATTAACATTTATCAAGAAAATGGTTAGACGAAACTTCATTGACTATATTATTATTGACAATGAAGGACCAGAATACGATATCATACCGATGATAGCCGTGGAAGAATTGTTTGCTAAAAACGATATCGTCTTTTGTCAAATAAACGTCGAAGTGAGTGTGAATGTGTTTTTCGCATTTTTTCATCATTCACCTAATACAGTTTTTATATGAAGGATAATTTTGGGCTGTATATAACACAGTTGTGAGAAGTATTCTGCGATACTAATCTTCAAGTTATCGTACTCAAGCTAGAAAACAATTTTATCCTATAGTAGTGAAATTGGTACTACTCTTTTATGCAGTGAGAAACACATACACGATAGCACTTCGATACATGTAATATCCATTACATAGCATCGTTTGAACTAAATCACCTGATGATCCCAATCTTATTTGAAATATATCATACCCAAAAATTAGGTAAACTGATGTTCTAGCCTTTGCCCTCTATGCTGTTTTTCAACCAATCTATGAGAAGTGTCGCTTCAGTATGGCTTAGTAAATTTAGCGTATATATTTGAGACAAAAAGCGGGATCTAATGCAAAGATCCCTCCAAAATTATAATTGTCTGGGGTAACGTAATAATAGGGTTTGGATCTAGGAAGTCGAGTAACATTTTGCTTCGTTATATAGCTTCGGATGTGTAATAATGTGATTTACAATCATTGGGTGGTTTGATGATTGAGCATCAATTGTAAGTGAGATGTGTGATGACTTCATAGTCATGATTTTACCAGTTCAAGCAAGTAGCATAATGATATCGCTAAGAATACAATCCTTGCCATTTTTCATCTATTGTAGATGTCTACCACTGCATTGCGTCTGCCACTGATCATGTTTCTTTTATAATAAAACACGTTTCTGATTGCAAAGATTAGAGAATAGTGTAAACCAACGGTATTTCTACGTAACCATCCGTGATCAGGGGCCTCTATACTTTTTTTTTTTTGCACAAGAGCTCATTCTCGGTTGTCTTATTCGATTTCAGTTTCACGTGCAAGGATCAGAAGAGCACAAAGCAAAATTCTCAAAGATCATGTTCGATTTACTTCAAGTTGGTCGCTACGCTGTAATCCGTCATCAAAAGTATCGTTACCAGCTTATGTATCTTGTTGACTTCAAAGATCCCCAATGTGTAGAGAAATACCTCAAACAATTTCTCACTGACGACTGATTTTGAGGAGTTTTGCTATGTGTTTTCGATTATTGTAAATCATGTAACTTTCTTGACTTCGCTTGACATGATTGAAAACTTACTTGTATGACTTGTTTGTGAATTTCTATCTTAGGTTCTAATTTATTTCTTTCGTCTTCACAAATTGTACGAATTTCAGTCTTTTCTCGCCTTCAATATCACAACAATATTGTGTATTTTGCATCAGTCTTCTCAAACTTTTCTTCCAACCAAGGTATCGTGTCTCCTTCGTGTCACTAGAAAACTGGTCAGATTGATTTCCTCCGTGGCGGAGGTGCCAGGTCACTGGGTAGACCAGAGTTCGAACGAGGACGACCAATGCACCAAAATTGTAGGGAAGGACTGCAGCCGATGCACTAAATTGTATGTGGTGGTTCAGTGGATTCGTATACCAAACAACCGATGGATCCAAACAATGGCGTCGTACCAAACAATGTGGTAGAACCTAGCAAACGTATAATATACATACATTACTATAATAATAATAATATTTTAATGATATGTTCATGATTGCGACATATCGTTATGTGAACATATGCCTATGTCAATGCGAGTGACCTATTGATGAGAAGTATCGTCATCTGACGATACTATGAATGTTATTATGACTGACGGCGTTATTGTAATGACGGATCATGACTAGGCGGCGCAGCCCGTTTGGGCTGTTATGCTCGCCCCAGAATAACAAGCTGACGGTAGAATACAGTGGGTGAATATATAGTGTGATAGCAGTGGGGTCACTGCTGAATATAGATGGCAGAATCCCTTAACCGCGGTGATGGGCCGAGCATGGCCTAAGTGAGTTCGCTCCGCCACGGAAGCGCTATGTTCCGCTCACAATCCTGTTGAGTTCATTTAAACGATTATGTGAACACAACCTTATGATAGCAGTTAGATACACGACAACGAGATTGTGTGAAGAGAGCAATAATGGATCGATTACGATTTGAGGTGAGGTGGTCCGGATGAAGTCAAACGACCGTTCGGATGATGCGTCGTGATCGCACTAACTGCTGAGCTTGGTGGCAGCTGAGTGCCGCCCTCGCCACTTGACCATATTCTGTCTAGGTCCTCGAACCTCTGCGATACCATTTGCTCTCTAAGGTCATGAACCATCTGCGCTGCCTAAGTCATCATGTAATTCTGGAAAAGATAGCAAAGCTCCGTTGGGAGGTTTCCTACCCTCACTGCTTCACTACAAACTCGATAGTTGGAGGTAGAGGAAGAAACTAAGCAGAGAATGGTGATTTTAACCAACGTTCTGCTTGACTAAGGTGCATACCAATACATGCTATGTCGGTCTTGCTTACCGGAATTTTATAACCACTGAAGAGATTGATTACGGCTGAGAGATAGGCAAAGTAAGGGTGTGATCGATGACGCACTAATACCTATGAAAAGAGCATTGAGACGTCCAAAGGCACCTCAGGTTCTATCTTTGGCCGGTGATTACTGAAAAAAATAAAGTAAAATCTAAAAATTAATAAAAATGGCGGCTAAAAAGGCTGTAAAATAAAGAAATTTCGTTTGATCATCGATACCCAATATCTGTCAGCATCAGAGGGTCAGTGTTGATGTCGACTACCCATACCGTATGGTTGACGGTTAGTTGATGACAGATAGATGAGTTGTAGCGTAGACAGAGGCAAAACAGGCGTCGATGATACAAAGGATAGAGCACGCTTGCCCGGATAGAGTGACATACGGGTTTAAGTCCAGCCTGACTCGAAAGCTTTGCGCAGCACTCTTCATCAGTGGGTATAAATTATAGCAATAAATAAAAAAAGTGTGCAATAAATCTGTAACATTGCCTCCTTTGGCCTTTATAGATTTACAAAGTTGCCCTGCTAAAATGTTCATCAATGCTCGCACACTTTTCCACCGTAATTTTATCCCAAACGCGCCAAACAAGTTTAATGCGATTCTACACCAGTGAATCGATATCCGAAACTTCATTCTTCGTGTGAACCCTACCGGGACATCCATCCATAGGATAATGAAGAAGAGTGGTGGTGCGACTATACCTCGGTTGTGTTGTAGCACGCGTTCCCTGTGTGGATGAAACTCCGGTTCGTTGCGAAAATGCACTAAAAGCAGTAGAAATTTCTAAAACATTCATTGCCTTCCAATTAATCTTCCATCATAAATTTTGAATATAATTGTCAAAACTGAAAATCTCATATCGTTATACTCTTCATTTTCTATACTTTATAGTTTTTATATTTTTTATACTTCTTTGTACAACTTACTGCAATCAACTGAATCCAAATAACAGCATAATTACATAGTGAGCAAGAGTTAATTCCGTACAAAAACATAAAAACATGTAAAGGCTCATAGCAGTACATGGAGCGTAAGCGTATTAGGTTGAAAGTAAAGTTCTGGGGCACTTGTAAAAAAGTGAGAACTTGTGCATGATTTCCAAGCAAAGACAATGCTTACTATTCTTAAAAATAAAGGCCATATCTTTCTATGACTTTTTGCCATTGGTCTGCCAAGTTCGGATTTAGTCAAGCATCATTCCTTCGACCTCGAATTAAAGAGCTCTTGACATGTTTGTTTAGCTTCATCACACAATTCAGATCGGACGTTCTGAACGAGACCTGCCTTTGAGTTCAAGGTCTTTGGCATTGAGAAGCGTTCAAAGCGGCGTGCAGCAGTAGATTCGCTTATTGTACCTTCCTCTTCAACTTCGTTGAGCACATCGATTACAGCTCACTATGAAAGACCCTCCCTTCAATAATGACACAAACAACACGAATTTTGATTGCGTCGTTGGACATGGCGAAGGCCTGTAACAAATTCAAAATAAAGACAAATAATATCTAGATCTTCAATGAGATAAATGCCATATAGCAAACTACATTGTTCTCATAAATATGAATGAGAGTTATCGCAGAGTTATTAGAGTGCCTAGCACTTTCATTTCAACCATAGTACATTGTGGGCAAAGCCAAATGGAATTCTGTTCTCAGGATTTTGAAAAAGATACGTAATAACTTGTACGCATGAATTTTTTTGAAAAAACATTCCTTCACCTTTCCAAAGTTGAACTAATGTTATTTAGAGTTCGTCAAATCATTGGTGGTATCAGCTAGAATGATGAAAAGGTAAGCATTTTATGTTAGCTATTTTACGAACAATACATCTTGAATTTTATGTCATCACTCATTTCTCAGAGATGTAAGAATAATGTTTTATCCTACGCAGAAAGGCATAGAAGAGATCAAATCATAAGAGTAACTTTTTTATATAGAAATTTGCCAGCAAAAAATATTATGAACTAAGATGAAGCAGACTTTGTGATCAGAGGCTGGAATGGCTCAAGGTTTAAATAATTCAGCCTAAGCTGTGAGGTGCAAAGGTTAGTAGATGTACTGCTTTATTGCCACATAAAAGTGTGGTACCGTTTTGATAGCTGTCAAAGAGTGGGATAAATGGTAAGCTCATTTGCGAAACCAAAATTACATTTACGTAAACTAGAGCATTTCCCACAACTGCGGTAAATATAACCTGAAAACTATCCTCTATGAAAAGTAGTTGTTTGGCCGTAGAAGAAAGGGATGCGGTGAATGCATTTATTTTGCTTCAACGTTTATTATGACGAACGACGACATTGTTATTAGCAAATAAATAATCCACGCTATAGGTAGACAATGGATTTTAATCCTCTATGTCAATATCGGTGTTACTGATGTAGTTTTGTTTCACCGTCTCCAGGATAACAGTCAACTCAGCAAATGTTCCAGTATGATTCGTGAACAGTGTATTAAAAATTGCATATCAAAGTATAGAACAAAAGAATTTGTCTTACCGTTCCAACCTTCTTCGATCTTTCCGAGACCACCAATATGTGTTCTTTTTATTTATTAGTTTTATTTTTATTTATTACTATATATTATTTTCTCAGTAAGTCACTGGCTAACTTGAGGTGCCTTTGGACGACTCAATGCTCTTTTCATAGGTAGTAGTGCATCATCGATCACACCCTTAATCTGCCTATCTCCCAGCCATATTATCTCTTCTATGGTTATGAACAATCACCGGTTAAAAAGATCGATGTAGCATATTTGATGTGTACCTTAGCCAGGCTGAAGTTTGATTAAAATCACCATTCTCAGCTTAGTTTTTTCCCCTATCTTCAAGTATCGAGTGTGCAGTGAAAGAGTGAGGGAATCAATCTGACCAGTTTTCTAGTGACACGAAGGAGACACGATACTTGGTTGGAAGAAAAGTTTGAGAAGACTGATGCAAAATACACAATATTGTTGTGATATTGAAGGCGAGAAAAGACTGAAATTCGTACAATTTGTGAAGACGAAAGAAATAAATTAGAACCTAAGATAGAAATTCACAAACAAGTCATACAAGTAAGTTTTCAATCATGTCAAGCGAAGTCAAGAAAGTTACATGATTTACAATAATCGAAAACACATAGCAAAACTCCTCAAAATCAGTCGTCAGTGAGAAATTGTTTGAGGTATTTCTCTACACATTGGGGATCTTTGAAGTCAACAAGATACATAAGCTGGTAACGATACTTTTGATGACGGATTACAGCGTAGCGACCAACTTGAAGTAAATCGAACATGATCTTTGAGAATTTTGCTTTGTGCTCTTCTGATCCTTGCACGTGAAACTGAAATCGAATAAGACAACCGAGAATGAGCTCTTGTGCAAAAAAAAAAAGTATAGAGGCCCCTGATCACGGATGGTTACGTAGAAATACCGTTGGTTTACACTATTCTCTAATCTTTGCAATCAGAAACGTGTTTTATTATAAAAGAAACATGATCAGTGGCAGACGCAATGCAGTGGTAGACATCTACAATAGATGAAAAATGGCAAGGATTGTATTCTTAGCGATATCATTATGCTACTTGCTTGAACTGGTAAAATCATGACTATGAAGTCATCACACATCTCACTTACAATTGATGCTCAATCATCAAACCACCCAATGATTGTAAATCACATTATTACACATCCGAAGCTATATAACGAAGCAAAATGTTACTCGACTTCCTAGATCCAAACCCTATTATTACGTTACCCCAGACAATTATAATTTTGGAGGGATCTTTGCATTAGATCCCGCTTTTTGTCTCAAATATATACGCTAAATTTACTAAGCCATACTGAAGCGACACTTCTCATAGATTGGTTGAAAAACAGCATAGAGGGCAAAGGCTAGAACATCAGTTTACCTAATTTTTGGGTATGATATATTTCAAATAAGATTGGGATCATCAGGTGATTTAGTTCAAACGATGCTATGTAATGGATATTACATGTATCGAAGTGCTATCGTGTATGTGTTTCTCACTGCATAAAAGAGTAGTACCAATTTCACTACTATAGGATAAAATTGTTTTCTAGCTTGAGTACGATAACTTGAAGATTAGTATCGCAGAATACTTCTCACAACTGTGTTATATACAGCCCAAAATTATCCTTCATATAAAAACTGTATTAGGTGAATGATGAAAAAATGCGAAAAACACATTCACACTCACTTCGACGTTTATTTGACAAAAGACGATATCGTTTTTAGCAAACAATTCTTCCACGGCTATCATCGGTATGATATCGTATTCTGGTCCTTCATTGTCAATAATAATATAGTCAATGAAGTTTCGTCTAACCATTTTCTTGATAAATGTTAATATGTCGATATGTTCTATGGTAATCGGTCCATATTGTCCTAAAACCTATAAATCATTGTAAGGAAAACAAATCCTTTGAGCTGCCTCATCTAAGCAACTATCATGATACTTTCACGCAACAAGTGAAGAAATGATTGTTATTGAGTATTGAAGAGATCTGGTTCCTGAGATTAGATTAATGTGTAAAGTTCTTTGATGTTCTCTATGATGTAGAAACATTAGATTGCCTATTGAAATTTATGTAGATAATATTTCCATGTCATCCAAGTTGCGTATATAGTATTCCGTACTTGCATAGTATGGACAGATCATTACAGAAAAGTTTTCTCGGAGAATCATTAGCGTTTTTCAAAAAGAAGGGATTTATCGTGAAAAAGGATGAAGAGGCAAAATCGACTAAATTAACGTTGAGTTTGTTGGGAATATTTCCACACATTCTCGGCGTCGTCAGAGCCGATTGATCAGAGCAGATGCTTGACAGTAGTTCGTTCTCGTTGTGGCCTTAATTTTCATTTTGTTACTGTCGGATCTAATTTGAAGAACGTTTATCGATCATAATGATTGTCCGCTACAGTGTTTTTCAACAAACATTTGATATTGCAGCCATCGGCCTTATTATTCGCCCATAGTTAGGGCGATGGGAACTTGAAGAAAGCGATTTCCAACTGCTCAGGATGGATTATTGTCAATCCATGGCATATCATCCAGAAGCAATCATTCTCACAAGCAAATGTCGCGTAGAATGAGCTTTGCCGAGTGAGGACATCATTTGAGCATTATTCTATCGCCGACCATCAGACTCGAACGATACGAAGGCAAACAATGTGGCAAGGATGAACGGCTGTAGAGCATCGGATCGGATCAATTGAATTTGAAGAGGACAAAATGCGGCGAAGCTATAGCTGAATTAATGAGTTTTTTTCCGTATGATTCCTGCTTTCGTTTGATCAATAAGGAATGTTTGATTGGTTCGTGATGCACGAGATGAAGAGAAATCAGTTTTTCAAGTTATTTTTAACAGAATAAAGAAATACCAATCTACTCTTCTTTATGCCTAGGGAGGATAGAAAAATGATAAGAAGTGTGCAGTTAGTTTTTCACAACGGGATTAATATAATGCAATAGCCGCGAAGGTCGCACAATTTGGTAATGGTCATGAAAAGCGCGGAACAAACGGCCATTTTGCACTTTTCGGATTTTGATATGAGAGTTTAAAGGTCAAAATGCTAAATTTCAAACTTCTATCGAATTGCTCAAGAAGCTAAGAAAAACTGCCTGCGTCATTGATACGAATTGAGGCCTCTTTGGTGCCGTTCTCTTTACCGACAGCAACTGGAAAGAAAGTTCCCACTTTTTTAAAGAGTTCGGAGTTGGGAACAATGACTGGATCCGCTCCAAAGAATTCTGTGTTCTGAAATGTAGGCGATTGTCGGTCGTGAAACATGTTCATAGAATATTATCGTTTATAAAATGTTAAGCACATTAAAAAACCCAACATTTTAGTGAAAGAATGATTTAAACATGTTCTTTTTTCGGTCTACTTATTGGCACACAAAATTTAGCAAATGCCTATATTCCTCTAAAACAGCGCAGCTTACAACTGTTCTTCACGAATGGTTCAATATTTAAACGCGCAAACACATACGAAAGAGGTATACCACTTTTAAGGCTGGATGCAATTCGAAAAGGACATATTATTTAACACTCTAAGCGTTTGAATTAGCAATGGTCCGGCTGGCATAATAACATTCTCTTGAACAATGAATGAAATTTTTCTTTACCGATGGCACCACTTGTTTGAGCTTTTCCTCTGCGGTCACGTCCGCTCCGATTCCTAGTGATATGATGACGCTAGGTTTAGCAACCTGTTTAAATATCTCAAGACGAAAAGAAAACGATAAGATTATGCAGAAATATAAGGAAAAATGATCAAATTTGAATTCAGGTGTTGAGTTCTTACAGATTTGCCTTTTATAAAGAATTTGTCCTCGCCTATGTTCCGAAATGTTTCCACTCTAATTTTGGAGAGATTGGTGGTCGCGGTGCATTGTTTGGTAATTACGACAAAGTTGTCCCAAATCTTAAAGCATAGATAATTTTTGTATTTTCAATTCGACTAATAAAAACTCGCTTCTTGACAATGACTTGATGCTTTGTATTACCTACATTTAACTTAGCTAAATAGCATATTATGGAATAGTGTTTGCCTGAAGAGAAATTTTTTGTTGGCACAACAATGAACATCTCTTCAGACGCGCACAATGGTTAGAAGTAAAATCTCGCCTACTTTCTCTGGTTCGCTTCCGATTTTGTCCATCTGCGACATAGCGCATTGCCTCCAATCCATGAATGCCGCTGCTATTGCGGACTTCCGTGCTGGTACTTCATTTTCGCTGGTAGTGTGCTTTATACGAATGATGTATACCAATAACAAGATTACCGCAACAAGTAAAACAAATCTAACACCAAAGGGTTTCATCTAAAAACCGAATTAATTATGAGAGAGCTTCAACTCTGATGACAAGTCGCGTATCGATGATCTACGGCAAGTCAACGGTAATATATCGTCTTTGAAAGAAAAAAAGTATAGTCAGTTTTTATGCGGTAAATCAGTCAGCGGTAGAGTGTCGTTGCAAGAAAACTCATTCTACTAAGTCAACAACACGGACATAAAGAGTAAATTTCTGAAATTTGATCACGAAGACTTAAGCTTTATTACTGATCAAATTAAAGTAGACACGACGGATCCTCCGAACATGGTGATTTGACCGGTCACTTGCGAGGCCACGTAGCGTGCTTCCAAGTGGTATATCACATACTGAACGCGGGCCAAAAATGACCATGTAACCCTACAGAGCGTCTTGGATTCACGTTGTAAACTCTCAGCTTTTACAGCTTCAATTCTTACTGCCCGTTTTCCGTGAGTAACGTTGATCAAAACCTTGCAATCACATGAATGGCCTATACACTGTTTAGCGGCTAAAAGTCGCCCCAAATAATCAAACCACAGGCTGCCCTCTTCGTGGTTGACTGACACTACTCGTGAGCATTTGATTTTCACGTTTGGAGTTCTCCAAGTTGTTCATGCTTAACATAAATTAGGCATAATTAAATGATTGTTCTCCAGTTTTCGGACCCAGTAGTGCCTTCCGACGCTTCAGCTTTGAAAAGGATAGCGATAGAGAGGCTGCAGAAAATTTCAAAACATTCTCGATTGCCTAATGACGCCACTCCCCTTAACAACAGAGTGGGACGAAAATCAAATTACTTAAAAATTGAAAAAAATCTATATTACTCTGTTACTAAAAAGGCACATTCGAGAAAGAATATTCTGGTGGGCAAAGAGTTTATATTGAACTAATGATCTATCGAAAATTTGAATCTAGAAGAAATTCCGGTATGGATGAAACGCAGGTTCGACTCCCATTTGAGGCCGTATTTTTGCTCACCACTCAATTCGCCTAGGTTTATGTGAAGTATCATAACACTGCGAAAAATAAAATTCTCGAACATTGTATCTAGGAGAATTTGGAAGTGTGAATGGTTTTCTAGTTTGAGCCTTTTACAATGCTGTAGCATTCGAAATAAAATTATGTTTTACATACCTTGCGCAAAACTATATTCGCCCTTAGCAAAGTTATTTTTAGAGCGCTGTAGCGAAGAAAATCAAAATGGCAATACATCGGAAATTGACAGTGATCAGTTAAGTATTAATCGAAACTGAGCTTTTTAGAGACTAGACGAGATGTTACTGAAGTTCTTAACACCTACCAATCTGTGGTCGCTTGCCATTTGGAACAGATTGAAGAGGTAAAAAGGTTGGTGCAAAAGTAGTTACTGTTTAATTACACCTATCAGACATCCACACGCCGCATACCGAATAGGATGCCTTGACTAAACGGTTGGAGCTCCCAGAAATTCCATGAAGAAAATGATATCTCGGTTTCCCATAATAGCTAGTCCTCTTATCGTCTAATTAGATCAAAGACGATGAATTTATTGTAAGAACAAATCTTCCTTCCGATATCTAACACACTGTTATGTCGGTGAAGAACAAGAACACACTGGTCCAAGCATGATAAGACGGGAACACCTAAAGAAGTACACCCAGTTGTCATCAATGCTCGCCTCTCCATTCGTTACCTGCCAGGATCTAAGCCAATCAATAGGAAATCATCTAGACGGTGTTGTTGTTCAAAATAGGAGGCCTTCACGACATAGTCAATAATCGTCCAATCTGTTTGTTGTCCGCCGTGTACGAACTCTTCACTCGAGTCATTCTATATGGGATAAACAGAAAAGTGGCGAGCAAGCAGCCTTTTCAACATGACTAAATACTATAGACTACATCCACACGATCACAAGAATTAGTAGGATCTCACGGACTACAATAGGCCATTTTGTTTTATCTTATACATTTTGAATAAAGTCTTTGATTCATTCAAAACAAGAGCATTTATAGAGGATGGGGACATCTATGACTTCTTATCTCAGTACATAACTAATTTTCAAGAGCTATGTGAAGATTTCACAGCCGTAATATCGTTATTTTATAACGATATTGCTACGGACGTAAGAAGAGGAATTTAAGAGAGCAATAGGCCTCGTCAAAATTATTCACTGTCGTCCTCTAGAACGTCTTGCCAACACTAGCTTAAGAAAATATTGGATCAAAAATTGACAGTCGTCAATCAAATCATCCTAACTTCATTGCTGATAAGGTCATTATAACACCAATCATCAGTAAGGCGGGACGAATGTTGGGAAGTTCCGACCAGAATTAACAAAATGAATATCTCCGAATACTCCAGTTACATATATCTGGGTTGTGAAATCAACATGATGAACTATAGCTGAACAGGAGTAAGCGAGCGGTTTGAGGAGAGTTTAAGAACATCAATGATATAGTGAAGAAGACGAAGAACGTCCTACTCCGTGCCCACCTTTTCGACTTAACGGATATTCTTGTCCTGATGTATGCAGCAGACATTTGGTCGCTACGTAAGCAGGATGAAAGATCACTTGGCGTTACTGGAAACATAGTCATAAACATCGATGTTACATGTATTTCGTAACTCGCAAGTGAGAGTAAGCATCCGAAATATCTGCGTTAACGAGCGAAAATCAAGGATGCCGTTCTACATACCAGGCTATCGAAAATAAAGTGGGCCAGACACGTAATGCGCTTAGGAGACAAAAATCTTTTACGAAGAGCATTTAAGAAGGATATGATGTCTTAAAAAATTAAGAGCGAAAGGAACTTCTGCGCACTTCTTGCATCTGATAGGAAAAAAAATTGAAACTCTTTTCAGTCCGAGTCACTCGAAGATAAATGGCGCAGTAAGTGAATTCATTTTTTTCCTAAGTTTATATTATGAATTCCTAAGTGCCAAAAGTTTTCTTCAAAATAATTACGATAAAAAAGAGCACGTTAGCAATCTACTTTTTCAACGCTCTATTGCAGTGATTCAAGGAATGTCCTAAGAGACGCCTTAGCATAGTTTAAGCTATCTGAAAAATTTTATGGTTATTTTGCCTCGACCAGCATTCTACAACATTCATATGAAAGACGAAGTTCTCAAGCAACTGCATAAATGTTAAATGTTTTAAGATTTTTGGGACGGTGAACATGAGTAAACGAACCAAATGCCAGAAGTAGAGAGATTACGGGTCATGTAATATAAATTGGGCATATTTATATATAAATATAAATATATATATACATATATTTAGATTTTAGAACATTTTTAGAACAAGCAGGGTTCAGAAAAGGATTTAGTACCATGGACCACATCCACACGATCACAAGACTCATTGAAGTTTCGCGAGAGTACAAACAACCACTCTGTCTCACTTTTATCGATCTGAAAAAGGCCTTTGATTCAGTGGAAACAGAAGCGGTTATAGAGGCTCTGGATAGCCAGGGCGTCCCTACTCGGTACATAATGATCCTTCGTGAGCTTTATAAAGATTTCACGACCAGAATATCTCCATTCTACAACAATATCACCATTGACGTAAGAAGAGGGGTTCGACAAGGCGATACAATATCGCCAAAACTATTCACTGCCACCCTACAAAACGTCATGCGAACATTAGAATGGGACGAAATGGGAGTGAAAATTGACGGTCGACAATTAAACCATCTTCGCTTTGCTGACGATATCGTTCTCATAACACCAAACATCAGCCAAGCGGAACGAATGTTGACTGATTTCGATAACGCCTGTGGAAAGATCGGTCTTCAACTGAATCTAACGAAAACAATGTTCATGAGGAACGGATGGGTTTCTAATGCCCCATTCACGCTCAACGGAACGACAATTTCCGAATGCTCCAGTTACATCTATCTAGGTCGTGAAATCAACATGATGAACGACCTATCCCCAGAGTTGAGCAGGAGGAAACGAGCGGCTTGGGGAACGTTTAAGAGCATCGAAGATGTAGTGAAGAGGACAAAGAACATCCGACTCCGTGCCCACCTTTTCGACTCGACAATTATCCCTGCCCTAACGTATGCAGCAGAAACCTGGTCGCTACGTAAGCAGGATGAAAGATCACTTGCCGTTATCGAACGCGCAGTCGAAAGGTCGATGCTAGGAGTATCTCGTATTTCGCAAATGAGACAAAGGATCCGAACTTCCGACCTACGTCAACGATCGAAAATCAGAGACGCCGTTCTACACGCCAGGATATCGAAAATAAGGTGGGCCGGACACGTGATGCGCTTCAACGACAACCGATGGACGAGAGCCGTTACCGACTGGATTACTCGGGACGTCAAGCGCTCTAAAGGAAGACCACTGACCCGTTGGTCCGATTTCTTCACGAAAGCGATGGAAGAAAGATATGATGCTCAGCGAATTCCTAGAGCAAGGAGGTCCCACTGGGCTACTCTTGCACGCGATAGGGAAAAATGGAAGAGTTGCTGGTACCCGCTCGAGTCACTCGACGATCAACGGGACGACAGGTGATACAGGTGATATTTAGATTATATAGATAGGTTATTGTTAGATAATATGGATAGGTTATTGTATATATTATATATATATATATACATGTATATATATATATCGTGTAGCACTGGGAAAAAAGTGAGACTGTGATAGGAATTTCGGTAAATAATTAATCAGTAACTTATAAATTGTATATGTAAGCTCTAATTGGACAAGGACAAAGTGCCTTCTTCATAACTTGCCATTTGCTCAATGCAAGATACATCGTTTGTAAAAGAACATAATGAACTGTGTGAAAGTATCCGCGTAAGTCAAGCTATCTCATATACATGCGCTCTAGGACAAGACTTTGCGTACGAAGAGAGAACGCTGGAAAACACGTGAACTTCATAGACGGACAGCCGTGAGAGCTTTGACAATGTTTATTGTAACTGGAGACATACTACTTCAGATAACATCATCTTCTGAGAGGCTAATTTACATCCGTGAGTGACAAAATGGCAGATGCTTAGGCAAGCAATGCATGACCTAGACGCAAAACAAGGCAATTAGACGTTATGAAGATTATATCGAAGTGTTGACAAAACGCCAACATCAAGCGCACAGAGTAATAACGATATCTTTTCATCTGACATAGCCTTAAGAGACTCGATACAATCATCCGAACGAAAACCGATTTTGTCGAATTGCCCTACACACGGTATTTTTAGTAGAACTGTGACGAGAATATCAGTCGCTATGATTTAGCATGTTGCTGCAGCCAGAATTAATATAAATCACATAGAAACAATTTTGATTAACGATGAAATTTTTTTGCTTCGAAATGTCTATCCGTCAATTTACAAGTAACGGGACATCTCGAATTTCCAACTTGAATTAGATTCGCCAGAATGTAGCCTTCGAAATTCTCAAATAGAAACTTTACTTGTGCTCAGAGGCCTCTCATAGTCAACGGACGGAAAAATAAAGCTATACTCGAGAAGTTAATGATATTTTAGCACTTCCTTCTCAT
Source organism: Parelaphostrongylus tenuis (assembly GCA_019055375.1). Taxonomy (NCBI): domain Eukaryota; kingdom Metazoa; phylum Nematoda; class Chromadorea; order Rhabditida; family Metastrongylidae; genus Parelaphostrongylus; species Parelaphostrongylus tenuis. The sequence goes on along the minus strand of JAHQIW010005998.1, from coordinate 29,606 downwards.
ATTCATATGTCTCAAGCCCTGCCATATGAGATTTCCACCGGTTCTTCAAAATCAATATTGAAATGTTGTTCTAGATGATCCCGTTCAATTTCAATCATAAGTGTGTACATCAGCTATAGAATATAGATGCAGGTTTGCCAACGTTAGTCAATTGAACTAAATTTTTTAAGTTAAAATCGATATATCGCAACAAATCAAAAGTTGGACTTTCTATAAACCTTCTATAAACTGAGTAATACGTATGCCCAATTTCTGAAGAAGACGGGTCGCCGAAACGTCAGCCGAATTACCCACTATAACTACTTCATCAAACTAGCGTCAGCTAATCAAGATAAGTTTTTTGATTTCCATATAAAAGTTTATATCTTTTGGCACTTGTGCTACTGAACACGTGCAACCTGACAGTGCATCCCTACTCTGCCAACAATGAGGAAACTCGCTTTTTAACATATATCAATTCAATATCCCTTACAATAACATTATGAGCTGTATGACTTTCGCCGCTAATAAATGTTCTAACAACCATCAGCCAACGTCATCTGCTCATGTGGATATCAAATCGGCAAAATGAATACCCTCCTTTATGCGAATGGAGTATCAATAGTCTGATGATCCTTTCAAATGTTATTAAAGAGAAAAGGTCCAAATAGTCTAAGTGTTACGATGCTGGTACACCAATTTGATTTTGGCCGTGTAATGTCGAATATAATAATGATAATCTCGTTGCCATAAGCGAAACGTACAACGACTGCATTTGCCTTGAATTACAAACTATAAATTTTGCTCGAGGTTAGTCAGATCGACGCAAGACTTCGCTAGCCGCACATGAGACGAGACTCATTTCATGTTTATGAACGGTCAGAAACAAAACACCTTCTGCGCTTATCGCATAGGATCTATCAAAGTTTGACACCGTTCGATTTTCATGTGCCTTGGTGCATCGGTGAGATGTGTGTGAGAAATTCAGGTAATGGAATAAATCAGAATAAGCTTTTTCTTCACTGAACGCTCTAAATTTTGTCAAGAATTAATTTTTTTTTGCTAAAATATACGTATTTAGGATAGTATTTGACCCAAATGGTCTTTTTCAGGAATAACTTCAATCAATCTTTCATAAATGAAATGTTCTTCAAATGGCTGTTTTTCAAAACCTCGCTTTTTTAACATTAATAGTTTTAAGGGCTGTTTCAACCTTTTTCAAGATTTTGGTATGCCAGTGGCTCACGTACATTTCGGCGATCTGGTCCGCTTTGTCGCAACCACACTAGGTATCATATATATTAGGAAAGCGTAGATACAAAATGTTCTGTCTTACCAGACATCACAAAATGTTGCATGGGCCTTTTCACAATCGATAGCATTCGGCCGTGATGAATTATATAGACATTGTCCTTCAACTGACTGTCTGCTATGGCACTTATACATTACTAGACAACGTGTCGCCTTCACAGGCTCATCAGTAGCATGGTGCCAAAACAGCTGTCTAGTCCTTTTGCGACCACCGTTGACATGCAGGCGGCGTCGCGCCGTCGCTTGCACGACACTCCCGGGGCGAGTATCTGTGTCTCTGTCTGAGAATGTTGTGTTTCCTGCGCGTTCGTTGACATGATCTCATTCGTTCTCACAGTACGAGGCGCCACCGTTAGAGCATCTGATTGAGACCGTGAGAAAAGAGAAAGCGAGAACAAAGGCAGAGGAGCGTACACCCGACACGGTCATGCGAAAACAATTACAAAACAAAACTCGTTTGTCAACAATGATTTTGTATATTGCAATACAATGATATTTTCCGATCGACCTGATCTATGAACATTATTCATTGCAGCAATCGCTGCCATTTCACCACCGTTATCATCATCACTATCATTATCATTATCACTTCACTGTCATTATCATTATCGCTATCATTAACAATTTCATTATCGAATGAAAGTATGAGTCATTTTACCTCTGTTGGTGGTTGCAATGTCTAGCACTGTATAAGTGCTTATTAGACCTCACTAACAGCTCAAAGCAGTGACAGTTATGATCACTGTCATAATCATTATCGTAATGGTTGCCATTTAGCGATGTGATTCTCTCGTTGAAGCATAAGATATGTATATGGAATATGGAAATTGTTTTCACTGAAAATATCTCTGTAGAAGCGTTTTCAATGAAATTTCATCACTTCATGATAAAAATGCTCCCTCAGAACCTGGATATGTCTCCTCGCATCCATCGTGCTGTCTGACGTCTGTCTTCGCATAAGATGCGCCAGCTTTACAGTAGTTGGAGAAATCTGACTTCGTGCGGTGTGGAAAGAAAGGTCGCACATAGTTCTCAAAGAGACACTACTGTATAAGTGCCATACCAAACCTCTTAAAAGGCGCTCATCTGTGGTCACTGCAATGTTGGAGAATTTTGTCACTCGACATGCGGTGATTTAAATAATTGCGCGCCGTTTCCTAAATAAGTAGCAGTGCACCTGAAAGGGATCGGCTGAACCGAAAGACACCGCAGTTTTGATGAGTCTGTAAGGAGAGACAACTGTCGAATGTTGCATAAGTGCTATACCAAATATCATAGAAAGCTTAGAACATTTTATTATGCAGACATCGTCCATCAATTCGCTGTATTTGAAAACTTGGTTTTTTGAACTTTAATATATTCTCGACGGCTATTCCAAATCATTTCGAACTCCTGGTCTTAGCATTTTGTATTTCACCTTCCCCACTATGTAGGGTAGTTAGTGGGGCGTATGGCTCTGACAAAGCGAGCAGGGCTGCCGAAACGAACGTAGGTCACCAGCGCCCGACGAAATCTCAGAAGGTTCAAAACAGTATTAAGAAAAGTAATATGATTAATTACATAGCCGATATTACATTGGCTTAGTCAGTAAACACATACATTTATGTCCAAAGCATAGAGAAGAAAACTTGGGATTTAAAATTCTGCTACAGAATTTTTAATTCTTCAATCACTCGCTCATTATCTTGTTATCGCTCTTGAATATAATTGCCGAATCTCAGTCTTTGGGCACATGAGAAGACATAGTTTCCTGTTGCGTAATCTATGTGGCGTCAGGAATTTGTGCATATTGTTTAGTATCGTTAATGTAACATTTATTCTTTTAGGTTGTTCGTCTCAGACGAACTATTTGGTTGTACATACACCAGACCCTCACTAGTCGTATATCACCAACCGCTCTCTGGTAATAATACTGTTGCTATTGGATAACTATCAACTAAATCTCACATCCGCAGATGAACGGGCAACAACGTTCCTAAGACCCGCGTGGCGTTTAAAGGGCGAGTAAAAGGCCAAAATCACTATATTTGCATTGCATCGGCCAAATTCCAAAACGTTGATGCGCCATTATATTTGTGGTGCATTGGTGAACCTTCGAAAACTTCCGGTGCGCCACTCATATCTGTGGTGCATTGGCCAAAACAAGCAGCTCATCAAACCGAGTCAACGAAGCTCGAGACCATCAGCCAATCGAGCCATCAGAGCTTGACATCCTGACTCAAACAAGCCAGCAGAGCCGGATAAAAATAATGGACAGAGCTGACAGAGCTCAACAATCAATTGAAACGAACAACCTCATCCCTAGGTGGAACCTGCGGGTGCGTTCAATCATCTCCGGGTAAAAATCAAGTGACTAATTCGACTCATCTCTGGACCAAACAATTAGTAAGTTCGATCAAGGAAACCACATCAAGTAACGAGTAGTCAATCATCGCAAGCGGGATCGAACCGGACGAAGTCATAGAGTAGGCGAACACACCAACCAATTGACGTAACCATCCATGTTCGTTTATTCTTTTCCAACTTCCGGTTTCTTTTTCATTCAGGGTTTCGGTTCTTGCCAGTTTACTTGCTTTTCGCTTACCTTACGTTTTTTGTGATTTTTAGTACATAAGTTCCTTGGAAAGACTGCATCGTGAGCAAACTCAAACATGACCTCAATTCCGCAAGGGGTTCTAACTAGGGCTATCAACCGCCTAACTGAGGTGTTAAAAACTTATGAGTTTTCAATAAAAGAACCAGAGGCCCACAAACTGAGATAGACGAAGGAGTAGACCAAATAAACCGAAAAAAGGAGCAAATAAAGACGGCCAAAACTATGATCAAGAGTAAGCAAGGGAATGCCAAGACTGCAATGGAAAGATATATTGCAACAGTAATTGAAGAATTAGCGAAACTCAGCGCCTTCAAAAAGGAAGAGTTACAATCCAGTATAGAAGCAAACTTGAAAAAAGCGGAAGAACACCTTGACAACGCAGAAAATTACATCCTCAAACTCTCAAGCTTTCTAGAAAAGCTAGAGATAGAAAAAGGTCATAATTTCGAACATACAACTACAAACACAAGAAGCGTAACTTTCCCAGTAGCAAGCCTGCAACCCGTACCCATTCCCAAGTTTAATGGCGAAGTGTGGGAATGAGAAGCCTTCTGGGGGGCCTTCAATCACTCCGTACATTCGCAAGATATAGACGACTTTCTCAAAATGAATTACTTGCTTGACGCACTGCAAGGGGAGGCAAAGGAGCTGGTGAAGAGCTACGTGGTTTCTCAATCCGCATATCCAGCAGTGACAGCGCATTTAAGAGAAAAGCATGGAGATAAAGAGGACATCATGAAAAACTCGTGCATAGAATTTGGACTACTCAAGCGAAAAGCAGCAGGCTCAAAGATCAGGAGAATATGTGCGAGTTATTGTACTCAATGATTATACAGCTCAGGCAGCATGGAGAGTTTGTAGATAATCAAACTATGCAACAACTATTCTTTGAGAAGTTCATAGAATATTCAAAGGTATGCTCTTTAACAAAGAACAAGAGTTCCCAATGGCGAAACACCAGAAATAGAAGATATACTCACAAGCGTCAAGCAATACATTAAATAGGAGTAAAAAAATAGAAGCTCAGGTAGGATCCAAAATTGAAGCTATCAAAGACACCATGATATCAAACCTTCGAAGCCAGCGCTACAAAGCGTCATATCAGACACAGTCATCCACTCTGGGCCCGCCACCATGCCTTTACTGTCATCACACCGATCATCGTTCAAACGATTGCACCGAGGTGCGCACACAAGAGGACAGAGTGAAGTTTTTCAGAGTTCATGGTCTCTGTAATAATTACGGGCGTAAGAAATCATCAGGTGTGCGAATGTAAAGCAGGACCACGCCGCATTTGTTATAAAGTGGCTATCACACGTCTATTTGCGGAAACAGATATCAACCACCCGAGAATAAGTCCGATAAAAACGATAAGACCACAAGCAAAAAATTGAAAGCAAATGCAAAACAACCAGATCCCACTTCAAAACATAGAACTTTTAAACATCAAAAGCCAACACAGTAAAAGTGGACCCAACAAAACACGAAGACTGTCTCATCAATCAAATAAGAAGAGTAGGATCCGCTGCCGAAATTATTCCAGATCGAGCAAAACTATAGAACCTAATCCACGAAAGAGACGAGATAGTAGAAGTCATTCTAGACACCGGATCGGATTTATCACGAACGCACTAGAAAAACGTCTCAGACTTCAGGATAGTGAGCGCATCGAACTAAACATACAAGCATTCAACACCAAACCGCTGAAAAAGGAATGTGGCATCACCAAAATTAGATTGAAAGACATTTATGACGAAAACATGAAATTGTGGTTGCAAAGATTGACACAATTATGCAGTCTTTAGAACCGTTATGACTTAGATCAATAAGACAGAGAGTTCCTTATAGATCACGACATCAAGCTGTCGATAAATCCGGACTCCAACGTCATCAGCCCACACTTCTAGGATGCAAAGATTCATTCACCTCAATAGACGACAGATCGAAACGAACAAAACGTTGCCCTCAGGAAAAAAAATTAATTGCGTCAAACTAGGTTACCTGATAACGGACGGTGACGGTAATCATGAAGACAAGTCAGAACAAAACACGAACGTTGTAGAAGGGACCACTCAAGCTTTATACGAGGAAGTAAAACGGAAATCTTGGAAGGAGTCATGCACTACCGACCCATCGGAACTTGAGGAATTCAGCGAAACGAACAAGCAAGAGCAACTGAATCAGAACGGCTTGATCTGAGAGGAATTTCAGAGGACGGTAGAAAAACGAGAGGGCGCATACTACGTAAGTCTCCCGTGGAAGGAATAAGCAGCAGCACTGCCAGATAATAAGGGGATGGTAAAATGCAGACGAAGAGGAATTATGACCATATTGAACGAAGATCCCGCCTATTTGAAAATTACCAAGAAACCATTGAACAGCAACTAGCCAAACACATAATTGACGAAGTTGATGAATCGGTACCTACAAAATGATCTATCATACATTACCTCCCACATCATCCATTCCTAACCCCTCACAAAGAAACGACCAAGCTACGAATAGTTTATGATGCTTCGGTGCACAAAAAGATAGTACCATAATCAAACGACGTGCTGTACCAAGGGCAACGTTCCTGCCCAAATAAGCGACATGCTCGTTTACTTCCGCATGGGGAACATAGCTATCACAGCAGACCTCGAAAAAGCATTCCTTCAGCTGCGACAACACGAACGAGACAGGGATGCGACTCGATTTCTATGGATGCGAGATATTTGAGGGAACTGGAACCACATAATATCGCCATTTACACATTCACACGAGTTACCTCTGGTCTAAGGTGTTCACCGTTCCTTCTTGCGGGAACAATCAAGTATCATCTTCAAAAATGCAAAAAACAGTCTTATAGTAGTCAAAGCCCTTGAAACCAACTCGTACGTAGATAATATCATACTTACAACCAATTCAAAGCAAAAAGCAATACTGCTTTACGAGGAGTCAAAAGAAATATTCAAAAATATGAGCATGAACCTGCCTGAATTCCTGTCAAACGATCATGAACTTTTGAAGGAAATACCTCAAAGGGCAGATCCACAAATACAAAAAGAAGTCTTTGGAGTGACGTGGTGCTTGCGCGAAGATGAATTCGCTTTATCGTGCACGTATCCACTCACAAAAAACTTAACGAAACGCCCAATAGCCGAGAAGGTTACCAGCATCTATGATCCATTGGGATGGCTCATACCGTTGACATTACAAGGCAAATTGTTTCTTCAAACTTGTGGAGTTTCAGCTACAAATGGGTCAGTCTACTGCGGCAAGAACATGTCGATCAGTGGAATAAAATAGCCACCGACCTAAACGGATTCGAACTTCACATCCACGAGAAGTCTCCCCAATTCGGAACGTCCAGCAAACTGGTCCTCTTTTCGGACGACAGTAAGCAATGCATAGCAGCTTGTGCTTATCTCGTAGCAGATAACGATTCGCAGTTACTGACAGCGAAAGTGAAACTGGCATCACTCAAATCCAGCTCAACAATCCCAAAGCTAGAACTCAATGCGGTACAATGGCAGCGCGACTGGCACAAATCCTATATATCGCACTAAAGCAACATACGCTATCAAAGGAGATAGTCATCCTTTCAGACTTTAATGTAGCGCTGGGTTGAATTCAAGCAGGAAAGACGGAAGAAAGCACCGGGTGTATTAGTAAAAAATCGAGTGAACGAAATAAAACGCATAGCAAAGGACCTAGAAGTGCCACTTCGCTTTAGCTACGTGATTACCGAGCAGAATCCGGCCATACTGCGCAACAAGAGGTTTAAATATGTTAGAATTCAAACACAACATATGGTGCAAGGGTCCTGATTTCATCAGAGCACCATCTCTACTGGTGGATAAAGATGCATTTACATTATCTCGAGAACAAGCAGAAGATCAAAAATGTACGACAATGATTGTGACTAACCAACGACGCTCGAAATTATTAGACTGGATACAACACAAAAACTAGATACTGCACAACGAACAATAGCGTATATCCTCAGATTTCTAGGAGGATTAACGGCTTAAGTACGTCTGAATCTAAGAGTACGAATTTTTCAAACAATTCAAGAAATCAAGGAAGTCACGTTAAAGCCATATATCACAGCGAAGGAGTTCGAAAGGCGCTTTGAGTAATCTTACGTAATCATGAACAGCACATTCACAATAGCATACCAAAAAGAATTCTCTATCCACTGAACCTTCAAAAGACGAAAACGTAATCTGGCGGCGCAAAAGTCGCCTCAACAGGGTAAGCATACCACTATAACAAAGACAACCTATACTCATACGACCAGATACTACACCAGCTCAAATTATAGTCAAGGACGCGCACCTGCCATACCATGACAGTACTAATCGAACAATAGCAAACATAAGAAAAAGATTCTGGATTCCAACGCTAAGGCACTTGTCAAGAAAGACAATAAGACGATGCGTAGCGTGGCAAAAGATAAACAATCTCCCTTATAAGTATCCTGCAGTGGATAACTTACCGGAAAGGCGAGTCAGGCGATCAAGGCCATTCGAACATGTGGGTATGGATACTTTGGGCCGATATTGGCAAAGGAAAACGATAGCATTATAAAGACATATGGAATCATTCTCACACGCGCAACAACAAGGTTGCTCCACCTTGAGCTAGTTTATAGCATATCCACTAACACATTACTAATCGCACTCAGACGCTCGAAGAGGGTTTCCAAAATCCATCACCTCAGACAATGCACCCAGCTTTAATCTGACTGAACAAATCACACGAAACGCAGAAACCCCACGAGAAGACGACTCATTAATTGAAAAGGCAATGGCAAAAGAAGGAATAACATGGAGGACAATAACGCCCTACGCTCCGTGGCAGGGAGCATTTTACGAGCGTCTTATCAAGTCCGTAAAGCATTCCCTCTATAAAGTCTTGCAAAAGTCCATCTCTACGGTGGAGGAACTGCAAACCACCAAACTACTTAGCAACACAGACAAATGGCACAGCAGCAATCCAGCGACTTGGACGAGGCACTCCGAAATAGCAGTGACAAAAACAACAGATATATATGCGCTGATATATACATAAAATATATGACATGCGTCCCTTCATTTCCTGACTCTTTTTTCACGTATGATTCAGCTCAACAAAATCGCTAATCAATTTCAGATTCTTTAGGTTTCGATTCTTTCCTCTTGCCGCAAGAGTAGCACCCAGAAGTAAACAAAAGCCAGTATACTCGTCGACCGACCGCGTGGGACTCACTTCCGTGAAGCGAGATTATAGCAACTCCCGCAAGGATTTGTTGCTATTTTATTCCTTTTGGCCTATGACTACTGTGCTATTAACGTGATCGTATAGGGATCGCGATACGGAGGTTCGAGTTGAGTTCTTCTTTGAAGTGCCACGGAGAAGATGTACCAGGACCTACAGTGATCAAATGTAGATCGTTGCATTTGATACCGTTTGATATCATTGTAACATCAGCACCGAGAAATGGGTGGCCACCAAATTGAGCTCTGTGCTGAAAGCAAGTGGAGACGACCACCAGGTGGTGGAACTTTACAACAAATCATGTGGGATTCGCCACCGGGGATAAAGCGCGCAGTCCCACATTTAATCACCTCCATTTGCACATAGCTTCCTTAACCTTCAATGTCAACAACCCAGTGTTCGCTTCCCCGTTGAACTTCACGAAAACCACATGAAACAATCAAAACATCCACATTACATATAAGGTGATCGTGTCTCACATCCGCTACAGCACTTACGAAAAGTTCGAGAACGATGACCCAGCATCGACGCCAGTGCCCTCAGGTCCATCATTTGTCAAAATTCTGAGTTACATAAAAATCATTAGTGGTGATCGAATGGAGCTTTTGAAGATGTAGCCGACATTAGTCGACTGGTCAAATTAGCACTTAGGATCTGTTAATTTAGTGGAATTTCAAAACGAAAATCTTTTTTGTAATAAGTAGTCTACCTTAGATTTATTGTGCGTATTCCAGCACTTTTTGTATTGAGCTCTTTCTCGTATCTATCATCCACAAAGATTTCCAAACTTTTCGCACTCTGTTTCAACTGCTGACTGTTGCATGTAACCTGTTACTTGAATGTCGCGTACGTCGGTCGTGTCGATCTCTGTTAGAATCATAGAAAACTGTGATGGAGAGTTGCTAAATGAATGACATAGGTTGAACCGATTTTTGATAGATTTAATACTGATGCCCCAGTGTCAGAGGGATTGGAGGCACGATGAGCTCTGACGGAAGTAGACATTCCCGAGCTTATAATAAGTGGCCACATGCAGCTGCTACCGACAGCCTTAGCATTCAGAAACGTTACAAGGGCAACACGTGTATTGCACTGTATCAGTGCCCATAAAAGACTATAAACATGGCTCAAAATTAATTGTCAGGTACATTGAAATTTGTAAGTGGTCTAAAGAAAACACTCGAAATGAAGGGTATGATATATTTGACAATACCAGCCTAGCGCAGTCGAGTGTACGACACTGACCATTTAGTGATTTTATCACTTATCTAGGCGTGTAAAACGTTCGTCGTCGACTCCTTCATGTAAGATGGTTCATCTCCGAGAGAACTGCCTAAGACAAAAACAATGTGCAACTGACGAGGCTACAAGATGGAAACACGTGGATTGACTGTATAAGTGCCCGTATCAGATCACATGCATGGCTCAAGAATAACTACAACACATATTCAGAAGCAATCCAAAAAATTGCTTCATTTGCGAACATTGAAAAACTCAGACAAATCCACTTAAAGGTCTTGGCTGAATTCGAAAAGAAATTTGTGGTAGGAAGCAGTTTCTCATGGCTGACATTGAGAAATATTGAAAATTTGTAGAAATCCATGGCAGGAGCAAATAGTACACTATCAGGCTGCTGTGCCAATGACATCCATAACAATTATCATTGGAAATGGATATAGATATAGATTATTTGATATTTTTTGTTATATTGTTAGAGTTTACTGTTTTGAGCGAGGTCTCAAACATACTCAAGGCGAAAGGTATGACAATCATGTTCTACAAGTCACAGGCAATCGAGTGCACAATATTATCTGCTTGGTGATTTTTCCACTCTACGGCGCGTGTTACTATTTTAGCGTCGGTTCCGATAGATAGGGTATATCTCATCCCGGAACTAAGTGAACCCGAAAGGTGCCGTGCAACTGACGAAGCTATAGCGCGAAACATGTGTCTTTCACCGTATAAGTGCTCTAACGGACATCATGAAAGGCTCAGGCTATGATGTCGATTACGCTTTATCAGTGATGTCACAGAAACACTCGAAACGAAAGGTATGACAACCATTTATTACCAGCTGCGAGCAATCAAGTGTGCAACACTACTCGCTCGGTGATTTTTTCACCCTACGGCGCGTGTACGTATTGCGGCGCTGGTTGTACAGATAAGAAATATCTGCTCGCGAGACTGACTGAACCGGAAATCACCGTGCAATTGACGAGGCTATAATGCTGAAACACGTGTCTTGCAGCGTATAAGCTCCTTAACAGATCTCATGATAGGCTCAAAATATTTTATCAGATTGTTTTTTATGTTAATCATTAGATGATGAAATTATCATCAGCTACCAAAAATACCACGGCCATTTTGCGGTAACGGATGCAAAAAGGTATAAATTGGGTGTTAGAAAGTGTCCAGCTTCTATTCAAGTCCATGCTGGAGTCGTGTTACGTTCAGATCTCTGAGTTACATAGGACTTTTGACCGCAGGCCCTTGAATGTGATCTATGGTGAAATGAGTTTCCGTCAATAAGGCTGGAAAACTTGGAAAGACTAATTACAGGGAGCCTTTACTGATTTCTTTTCCAGTCTTCTACTATACTTTAATTTAGTTCACTAAATACCCTTTCGAGACTACGTGTGCCATGAATCGTACACGCTCAATTCCGTGTTTTTTCCGTAGAGCACAAATTTTCATTAAACTTTTAGGATTCATTTCAAATTGCTGTACTATGTAATATTGCTCTGTAATCACAACGGACACAGGTTACTTTTCGTTTTGGAATGCTCTCTGTGCTCCGCAAATATTTACACTTGCCTCTTCAGTGGAGTTTCAGTAATCATTTGATGATTGAAAAGGGGCGATTCTAACAATCAATATGTTTTTTCGAAAGTAATCCTTTAGTGCGCTGTGAAAGTGGACAGAACTTTGCTTCAAGCTCTGAGTTATTATTTGTCGCTTGTATCTCGCTGCAGATTCTTCAATACTTGCATGGTATAGTTCTACAATGCAGTGCAGGAGGATTGGTACTAGCATGGTAACGCCCGTGTGCGAATCACATTGGGCGTTGGTGATTTTTTCTGGGGTTCCAAAAAGCTTAATACACATTTATTGCTCAATGTTCTGTTGTTAGTCATGTTTTACTACTCTTTACTTTATATCCAAGAGCGCATGTAGTGCAGTGGTTAGAGGCGCTGTGCGTCGCCCACTACGTCAGTGGTTCAATCCTGCGCTCAAGGCTCATCAAGCCATTCATCCCTCCGGGGTTGGTGAATTGGCCCCAGACTGGTAACAGGTTTGCCTGAAAAATCAGCAGCACTGACTCGGTGCAGCGGGAGGCTACCGCGCGTCATTGTTAAGGCCAGATATGCATTTAATCACCTCGAACGAAGTTAAAAGTTGAAAACGTATGCCATGGCGCATCCTCATAGACTGATCTGCGCCGAGAGCATTATCCTTTCACTCTTTATTGTATCCACTTAAGGTTATAGAAAAGATGCTGGTTTAATGGAAGTCAGACCTTGAACTTGAATTAAGTCGTAAGACAGTTGAAATAACTCGCAACATCAACAACGCAATTAACTCAGGAAATGTTAAGGAACGTACAGTGCAGCGGGAGTTAAGGAGATTTGAGAAGGAAACGAGAGCGTTGAAGATGAGAGACATGGTGGCCAGTCTAGGGAAGAAGACAGTGACTAATTGAAAGCAATCATCGAAACTGATCCATTCAAAAGCGCATGAGATTTCGCAGAATAACTTACTGTCAGCCAATATACGGTGTCGCTCTTCATTCGGAAGAGAGTGAAAAAGTTATATTCCCGGTGAATGTGTGCTTAGTGATTCACCTATAATCAAAAAATTTGTCTTTCAGAGTGTCGTCTTCTCCTGTTCTACTCAACAACCAAAAACGATTTCTTGATCGAAATGTGACGCGCGATAAATGAATGGTAGATATAACACGAAAATCAGCGATGTCGAGTTCAGTGATTGGGCTACGAAGAAGCTTCAAAGCACTATTTTAAAGACAAATTTGCATATAAGAACGTCATGGTCACTGTGAAGTGATCTGCTGCAAGTCTGATCCATCACAGCTTTCTGAATGCCTGCGAAATCATTACGATTTAGAACTACTCTCAGCATGTAGCAAAAATGGCTAGCCCTGCAACCGGCGCTGGTCAACAGAGAGAGCCAAATTTTTTCCGTGATAACGTGCAACCACACGTCGCACAGCGAACACTTTAGAATGGCTACGTAGTTCTGCCCCATTATCCATTCGGCTCTTATGCACACCAACGCCCACCTTTATAGACATCTCGTCATGTTCTCGCAGAGCAAACTCTTCCACAACCAACATTATGCAGAAAAGAGGTTTTCCTAGAGCTAAGTCTCTAGACACCGATTCTTATGCCATACGAAACGCTGACTTGTTTTTTTTGGCTAAAATGGGTTATTACATCTGCTCTTAATCTGATTGTTAAAGGTGCTTTATAGCAAAATTTATAAGCAATAAATCGAAAATTTGGCCTACCATGAATCTCGCATTTATAAATCATCAGTAGAAAAAATCGAAAGAACTTATCTTGATTATCTGACGCAAGACTGGTAGAGTATCATCAGTAATAGTTCGGTCAACGTTTCTGCGGCTCGCCTTCTCCAGAGCCTGGACATATGTAGTATTAAATTATTTGAATAATTCGGAGGATTTCATATATTGCATGGGTCAGGTCAAAAGACTGCACGAAGAAAAGAATGAGGTCTTGTGTGATGGCTACGCATTCGTATATCCGGTTCATTTCTGGGTTTTGGCGTTTATCCCAAATGCCTCAAGGTTTTGAGCGTTGATGTTTTTGATTCCTGCGCTAGATCTGTCACAGTCACAACAAAATCATTATTGCTATAATAGCGCGAAAGTTCGTCTCTCTCTAATCTTCTGCTTAGCGAAAACTGGCTCCCATTTCTGAACGTAGTACGCCTTTCTGAAAGCGGCCACATAACAAAATGGTGTAGATCAGTAATTCTAAATTGAGCAGTTCTGAGGTGTCATTGATAGTATTTATTGAGAATTAGTATATGAATAAGAATATCTGATATGAATAATTTGATTTGTTAAATAGTCAATCAGAGTAATAAAGTTCACCAGCGAAAAACCTAGGGCAAAATGGCTTCCATTTTAAGCGTTCAAGTCAACCTACCCGAGAACTCCTACAATATAAAATGGTACCGCAAACCAAGCAACAAAAACGCCCTGGTTCATTACTTATCTTATCATCTGTCCCACACAGAATGTGCATTTGTGAAGAACATGTTTTGAACAACAATTAGTTTGTGCACAGAAAAAAGCATAAGGTAGAATCCATAGGCTCGAAGCGAGAAATAACCATCTCCAATGGCTACAGCACAGTAGAAGCTCCTCAGATTCGAATTAGAAAGAACTTGGCCCCCCTAAACGGAAGATCTGGCAAAATTAAAGTTACAATTGACCTTCCCTTATTTCAACGAAGTAAGTGCTGCTATTAAACACTGCCTATAAAGAGCGACTCTGGAGAATTCGATAGCAGTAGTCGAGATATCTCCAAACATACTAAAGCGCCAATTAGTCCGTAGCAGACTGTATGACCTCCTCTGCGAAACGAGACTGTCAAGTTTCCTCAAACTTCAGAGACGGCCATTGTATGAGATCTGGTACAATTTACCTAATCTCTTGCGATGCATGCGGGGATGAATATATTGACAAAACGAGTAGACCACTCTACGTCCGTGTAAAAGAACACCTCGCTGAGGAACGTAATTCCGATTCAAGAAACCTCAGTAGGTACCCATAAGGAACAAAAGCGTAAAGGGACAGATTTTAACGTTAGATTCACGGTCTTCGCATAGGAATCAAAACCATCCGGTAGTAAAACCTTGGAAGGCTTTTGGATACACAGCAAAGGCCCAAAATTGAACCGCAAAGAGGAGTGCCTCGCAATCACGCATGACCTTGCGCCATACCTCAGGCTAATCTTCGCGGCATGAGTCAGGCACACGTGGTCTTCAACAAATAACTGAAAGACTCTACAATTTTTTGAGCCCTGAGTGTTTTTGGAATGAAGTTCTTCTATTATGTGATTCAAAATTTTCTTGCTGCGTCATCTGCTGAGATTATGGAGGTTATTCACTGAATGATTTAAGGATCAATTTGACTATTCTCAAGCTCTTAATAAGGTGAGCCTCACGGAAATGTAAGCCACTACTGTTATTGTATTATTTATGCTGCCCTACTGCACTGTATTGTTGTATCGCATTACTAGTATCCAATAAGTACTATTATTAACACCTTGGAGCTGTTAGTTACTCAAGCCTCCAACTATATCGCGTGTGATAGTCGGTTTTGGGACAAAATGGTGTCGTAAACCAGGTGATAAAACATTTTAATGCACTTCCTCTCTTCCCACCCTTCACACGCAAGAAGAACACTTGCCGAAACATTTACAGAACGTCTGTAAGTTTTTGAACGGGTAAAGAGGAGAGAGGAGTTATTAGGCATAATGCGACAGATAAAGATTTCAAATGGCTACGTACGAGCAACTACTGAAGTTGGGTCAATAAGGAGAAATAGGCCCCAAATCATAAGTAACGGAAATAATAATGTTTCAAATCCAAACGGAATTATCTCTTTAAAACTACTCTTCTGTAACAAATAAAGTAAACCCCGTAATCAAAAGGTGTTTGGAAAACACTGTTCTGGAAAACTCCATAAAAATCATCGAATTTCCACCTAATAACTTACGTCGCCAATTGGTTCGGAATGGCTTGTACGACCGTCTACGTAAGGCTGACAATGGCTTAATGCCTTAATGGCAAAGACAGAGATCTCATGAATTCGGGTCCAATATACCAGATCTCTTTCACGGTACGCAGTGAAGAATGCATTGGCGATAGGGAAAGACCAGTTGCATGCACTTCAAAGAGCACTCCAAACGGGAAAGCCAACAGCCAAACAAGTAATTCCTTGAAGGCGCACAAAGTAGAAATACACAAAATGCCGACTTTGATGTGGTAGTAAGAATCTTGGGGCAAGAATCAATAGAATCGGCGTAAGAAACCCTCGAACCTTTTGGATGAACCATAAAAGTCCAGAAATGGACAGGAGGAGATAATGCCTGAACAAAGCAAATGATCTGGCTTCTCAACTCAGATTCATCTTCCAGTCTGAGTATGGTTCTTTTCTCAAAATGTGTCACACAAGACCACTAACTTCTCCCATATAAGTATAAAGTGGAGGTTTCTCTAAGAAATGGCTGTTGAATTATTTCCTATTGAATTCTTGATGTATGCGAAATATTAACCAAGTATGAAAATCGGGAGAAATTATCTCGATCAGCTGACGCGACGTTGGTAAACTAGTCGTAGCAATTCGGCTGACGTTTCGGCGACCCGCCTTTTTCAGAGCCTGAGCGTATGCAGTATAAGTCTATTTGAATGATTCGGAGGATCTTAGTAATATGCTGCCTAGATCAGGTCAAAAGATCAAACGAAGAAAGATCGCGAGATCTCGTGTGATGGTGACGCATTCGTCCTTCCGGTTCATTTCGCGGTTTTTGGCGTTTATCCAAAATGCCTCAAGAGTTTTACACGTGGATGTTTTTGATTCCTGCTCTAGGATTGTGACAGTCACATCAAAATCTATGTTGCTGTGTTTTTGTGCCCTATGTAAACCTGAAGGCTTGCTTTTATCTATTTTAGACTTACGCCTAGATGTTTTTTTTTGCGACAGTCGATTTCAGAGAAACTTTGTCGCCAAAAAGTATTGGATATTACTGGGGACATTTTTATGAACTTGTTTTTAGTAGAAACAGCACCTAGTTGTTCGAAAAACTTTCGACTTTTTGGTACGAAATGTGCAAAGGTTTCCTTGCATTTTCATATAGAGGATATTTTTAATGGACTATTAGTTATCAATTTATAGCTTATTATATAAAGAATTTTGTATTAGGCTTGGTTAAAGGAAAATTTTGCTACTGCGCTGTAATAAGTGAAAAGAGGACTGCTTTGTCCTAGATAGCCCATTGCCTAAACTTTACACTGGCGTTTTTGGTACCTGTGCAGTGATTTTTGGTTTTTAATCAATTTATCGCTATGAAACAGCAGATCATTTATGGGAGAAACATATTTTTTTTGCATGGAGAATACCACGTGTCTCAATAATCCTGACCTTTCAACTCGAAAGATTTATTCTTGGGAAAACCATACTTTTAGTCATCATTGAGCATTTCCATTTCCGATTTTATAACAACTTAACTCGGGAACACATGTTCCGCAAGGTGGATCTCGTAAAAGGAACATACAGGGAGGGAGTTTTAGTTTGCGGTCAGAGTAACCATCGACACAGTTCGCAATAATCAAATTTTGGAGCACTTCCGTAGAAAAGTACAATTACATTATACCTCCTGCTTTTTCAGTAAACTACTAGCTGTCATTCGATAACGTATTTGAAAATCCGGTCCCAATTCCTTTCCGTAAAGCAGCAAATTGCGATGAAGGTGTTATTAAGCGGCCATGATGCGGCAAGTTTAGACATATTTAGTACCATAAAAAGCTCAGAATATTCTGCACAAAGAGGTATTGATTTGTTAACTTAGAGAGAGTTGAAGTGTGTTCAGGCTGATGGTGAGTACAATTGTGTTGTTCAGCAGTTCCAATTGCATCTAAATTTTTCCATCAACAACGAGGAGGACGCTCTATTAGCCGGCAGAACACTGGAGAAGGGCAGCCATGCGAACAAGCAGGAATCCGAAAAGGATTCAGTACCACAGACCACATCCACACAATCACAAGACTCATTCAAGTTTCACGAGAGCACAAAATACCGCTCTGTCTAATCTTCATCAATTTGAAGAAAGTCTTTGGCCAAGAGGAAACCGAGGCTGCTATAGAGGCTCTGGAAAACCAGGGCGTCCTTAAACAGTGCATAACGACCTTTCGTGAGCCTTATAAAGATTTTCCGACCAAAATATTGTCATTCTAAAATAATATCACCGTCGACGTAAGAAGAAGGATCTGACAAGGCGATAAAATTTCGCCAAAATTATTCACCGCCAATCTCCAAAATGTCATGTGAGCAATAGAATGGGACGATATGGGAGTGAAAATTGACTCTCGCCAATTAAACCATCTTCGCCTCGCTTGATAAAGTCGTCGTCACAGCACAAAGCATCAACCAAGCAAAACGAATGTTGACCGATTTCGACAACACTCGTGGAAAGATTGGCATTCATCTAAATCTAACGAAGACGATGTTCATAAAGAACGGATTGGGTTTTGAATGGCCCATTCACGCTCAACAAAATGAACATCTCCGAATGCTCTAGTTACGTCTAGCTAGGTCGTGAAATCAACATGATGAACGAGCTAGCTCCAGAGTTGCACAGGAGAAAATGAGGCGCTTGGAGAACGTTTAAGAGCATCGAGGATGTAGTGAAGAGGACATAGAAATCCGACTCCGTGCCCAGCTTTTTGACTAGACGATTATGCCTGCCCTAACGTATGCAGCAGAAACCTGGTCGCTACGTAAGCAGGATGAGAGATCACTTGGCGTTACTGAACGCGCAGGCGAAAGGTCGATACTAGGAGTAACCCGTATCTCGCAAATGAGAGAAAGGTCCCGAAGTACCGATCTACTTCAACGACCGAAGATCAACGACGCCATTCTAAACACCAGGAAATCAAAAATAAGGTGAACCATACACGTAATGCGCTTCAACGACAACCGATGGGCGAGGGCCGTCACCGACTGAATACCTCGGGATATCAAGCGCTCTAGAGGTAGACCGTCGACCCGATGGTTCAATTTTTTTACGAAAAGCATAAAAGAAAGATATGGTACTCAGCGAATACCTAGAGCGAAGAGAACTTACTGGGCTACTCTTGCACGAGATAGAAAAAAATGGAATTGTTGCTGGTGCACGCTCGAGTCATTCGACAATCAACGGCACGGCAGGCGATACAGGTGATTGTGTTATTGTTGCTGTGGGGATTGCAATAAATTGTGACACAACAAGAATTCTTTGCAGATTCATGTAGAATTGCTGGTTCTACGAGAAAAAAAAGAGTATGCATCTATGCATTTTGTGCAAAAGGTTTTGTCGTGACCTCAAATGAGGGCTGGTGAATGCTGCCCGATCATTTGTTAACATACAATGGTGATGAGGAGCTCCGTGGCGAAGCCGATGAAAGCATGGAAAGCCAAGAGAATTGCTATCACCCAGTACATCACCATAAATGAGGATGTACAGGTGCTCACTGGTTACAATTAGGGTGAAAATACTGACCGAACTAATTCTGTCGGTATAGTTGACCAATCTGAATCGTATATGAAGTTGATTGCTGAACCGATATTGTAACAAAAAATTTGCCACGTCATCAAGATGTTGTAAAATATGGGTCAGAAATGAGAATTTTACAAATAGGAACTCTTCACAGTGGTGAATGCACTCTCTTTTCACGCCTACATACTGGAAGTGCATGAAATTTTTTTCTAAAATTTTTTAAATGAACTATACCTCTGCTATCGACTGCTTTTTTGCAGACCAGCTCAAAATGATTTAATCTGATAGGGAATTACAAGTTTTGAGCCGATAGGTCTAGTGCTATATAGGCGCCTATTTCGTCCTATTGGGACTCATCAGTAGCACCCTCCCTCGGTTCCGTCGATCCCTTGAGGTGAAATAATCCTCTAAAGGAATCGGCGCCGAGTAAAAACTCATCACCCAAAGTAGGATGACGGTCTTACCTAACTTTGTGGTGACCGGCAGTCGAGCATCATCGTGACCATCATCCTATTTTGGGTGATAACTCCCAATAAATTCTTAGTTATTTGGATGCTTCAGATGTTGCCACGTTCATAAATTCTAGAAAAGTTCCTGTTCTATCGTTATATGGGTAATTTCTTTTTATATCTTATATTTGACGATATGGATTATTCATCGTTGCAGGCTTTGCCACTCGTCAAGCTTGCTCATTTGCACATAGTATTACGTTCAAAGTAGATGTCTACAGACAATTTCTTGCACCTCCTTCAGTCGTCTCTGCAACAATGACTTCAATATGACCACGTACAGGTGACCTTGGAGGACAAACAATAGATCAAAAACCTTCTTATCCGCTCAACTGCTCCCACTGGTTATCTACCTCCGCTTATTCCACAAAATTTTATTCAAGAGGGTCAAATACTTTGCAAATTGCAAAGCTGCTAATTATTGAAAGTGTGGGAATATGCTTAAGATATTTTGACTAAAAAATCTTCCATGCCATCAGATGAAAATAGAAACATAATAGAAAACTAGAATATAGAACATATCACGGCGCCTGTAACTATTCCAGCGTCGGTTCCTATAGATAAAGGATATCTTTTCGTAGAAATGACTGAACGGGAGAATACCGTGCAACTGACGAAGCTGTAATGTCAAAACTCTTGTCTTGCACTGTATAAGTGCCAGAATAGAGCTTATGAAAGGCTCAAAATATATTACACAAAACTAAAATATCCTGTTTGACCGCTTTTTGGCAAGCGGTGACGATGAGGAGGAGCTTCAAACAGCTATTTCCTTAAAATCAGGAGGCATTTTTGCACTAGGAGGAATACCGGGCCTGGCAAATAAAATCTGTTCCTGAAGTTTCCGAATAAAACTGTAGTAACACGTGAGCAAAGGCATGTAGTTACTGACCAATTTGAGAATAAATAATGCGTCAGATCGGAAAAACAATTTTTCTAGGGAAGTACTCCTCAAAATCAATATTACAAACTTTGAGTAGGGAGACTGGAGCTTCCCGAGAGGATTGGCTAAAGCCAAATGATCTGCTCGGTTGACGAGGCTGTTAAGGGCGAAACACGTGTATCGGGCTGTACAAGAGCACATTAACAGACCACATGACATGTTAGCTCAAATAATAGTTATGAGAATGCAAACTCTACTAGAGCTACTACAATTACTCATAAATTCTTCCGTATAGATTTCTTCTGAAAGTTAGACATTGGTGGATATGTGTTTTCAATACTGTCTCGCAACATTGTCACAGCAATTGTAGAAAAAAGGTTGGAAATGCACTGTTATCCCATAGATATGACTCTCGTATCGAAAAAAGGAAAAGCGTTAGAGTATGTGGGAAGTTTCTTCACTCAGAATATGTTTATTGGTCCCCTTCGAAAAATATTCTACTTTTGAATAAAATTTTTTTTTATTTGAGCGGTTTTAGCGGTGGAATGAATTTTCAAATGTACCCTTTGATGGAAAGTGTGTAAAGCGTTCGCGTCAGACGGGACTCGAACACACATCCACTCTATCCGGGAGCGCGTGCTCTAACCCGCTGCACTACTGACGCCATTTTGCACACCACACTTTCTGCACCACATCGCATCTATCTGTCAGCCGCCAACCGTCAAAGTCCTGGCCTGGGTAGTCGGTCTCGACATTTAATTCATTCACGCTGACAGATATTGGTTGGCGGCTGACAGATAAATGGGTTGTAGCATAGAAAGAGTTGTGTACAAAATGAATGTCAATAGTGTAACGGGTTAGAGCACGCGCCCATGGATATAATGAGGTGTGAATTTGAGTCGCGTTTAGCGCGAAAGTCTTGCACATCGATTTTCACTAAAGAATATCTTTTAAAAATCAGTCCACCGCTAGAAACGGTTAAATAAAAGAATTTCTTGATTTCGAGTGTTTTCTTGAGACCACGCTCAAATTTTAACAGATCTCTTCATTATTATTTGATCCAACATGTCATGTGCTCTGGTAAGGGCTCTTGTACAGCCCGATACACGTGTTTCGATTTTACAGTCTCGTCAGCCGGGCAGAACCGTAGTCTTTTGATCATTTCAAGAGCAAATCCTCTCGGGAGCCTGCTCCTCTTGCAGAGAGGTGTCGAAGACCGAACGATTTACTGATTTACTAAAGAATTTCACTTGATCATCAATACCTAAATCTGTCAGAGTGACTGGGTTCATTGTCAATACCGACTAACCGGGCCAGGCCGATGGACAGTTGGCGGTTGACAGATAGATGTGCAGTAGGGCAGAGGATGAGAGTGGTGGTGTGAAACTGGGCGTCAGTAGTGCAACGGGTTAGAGCAAACGCTCCTGGCTAGAGTGAGATGTGGGTTCGAATCCCGCATGGCGCGAAAGTTTTGCACATCACTCACCACCAAGGGGTAATCTACCTTTACTCAATGATAAACTTTTTTAATTCACATGTATCCATATGATATCAAGAAATCGCTTTGAAGTTGGAACAACATACTCCAAAAGCAAAACGTAATTCGCTTCTCAGTTTTTAGATCGTATTTTTAGAAACCAAATATAGAAATGAAATCTCTATCTCCCAAGCTATTGAAATAATCACTAAAAGTCCAGTGAGTCTGTGACTCGGCACACTGTAGTTGGTGAATGTGGTCGGTACCCACAAACAAACTTTGCAGCTGTCAGATCTTCTTAATGTTCATTTTTGCACCATAAGTTTCATTTGCCACTTTTTATGCTACAAACTTTCTTCCCATGTGTTGTGAACAAGTATTGCTTTGTTCTCATCTCTATTTTGGACCTTAATCTTTGTCAAACATCCTTTGTGCGTATGTGACCCTTTGGTTGTTTGGGTTTTTATCATACCGTAGAATTACTGTAGTGCTTCATGTGGTAAAGTCATTGTTTATGGTCCATATGAAAGCCCAATTAAAATAGATAGTGCAGTTGTCAGATGTCAACAGTTAGCAGTCATCGATTAGAGTTAGGAGTATTGAATTCCTACCTAACTATCAACTCAATGTTCTCTCTCCTAGTGGGTCCACTTCAAGCTTATTCACAGTAAACACTTTATAACCTCTACCGTGTTTTCCATATTCACAAATACGTCAATGTGAATTGCAATCATCTCGATACTGTCGGAACAGTTTCTAAGCATTAGGGTCGAATACTCATCGATTTCCGGATAACGGAAAGGAACCAAAAAATGTTATAAGTAGCTCAAGAAATATCCTTCTAAACAAAGCGTCTTTTCGTTGATACATACAAAATTTTTCAATTCAAAGATGCACTTTACTATGAAATTTTTTATTGAAGTTTGGCCTGATAATTTATCATTTTGTTCACAATAACTGATCCGTAGTGACAGTGTCTTTGAAAACGAATTCTACTACACAATGCCAAGAAATATTTTCAGAAGTTGAACAAATGAACTCTGGTTGCCAAAACGTTATATTTGTCGTTAAAGAACGTACTGTCTTTTTACAAAGAAAAAATAGTTTGAAAAGACGGCATTTCTTAAGTTGTCAGATGGCTATAAATACGCGAGCAAAAAAAAGGAAGAAACGGACGTTATATAACAGCTGCAAAATTTTTTTCACAACATGTAGTTTTCTCGCTAAAGCATAGATTATTTTGCGGTACATAAGCGGTTTTTTTCTTTACTATAAAACTCTTTGTAAAATACTATTTGTTTCGAGTGTCTTCTTCAAAAAAAACACGCTCAAATTTCAGTATACCGGATTATTATTTATGAGCCATGCACGTCCTCCGTTATGGGCACTTATACGGTGCAAACACGTGTTTTGGTCATTCTGACCCGTCAGTTGTTCGGTTGGCCTTCCTTACACTTCAGTCAATTCCGCTGGTACTGCTACCTGCTAAAAAGAACTGACGACGTACGTTTTACACGCTGTATTAAGTGAAAATATCACTGAATGGGCTGTGTTCAACACTCAATCGCTCTGGCTGGAAATCGTGAAATATTATCTATCGAGTGTACAACAGAGCCGTTCAGTGATGATTTTACTAAATGAAGCGTGCAAAAACGTACGTCCTTGGTTTCTCTTAGCAGGGGGAACTGAATGAAACGTAAAAACACCGTGCAGCTGACGAGGCTAGAAGAACGAAACACTGTAGTGCACTGTAGAAGTGCTCATGAGCGACCACATGAAGGCTCAAGAAAAAATTATCAGGCATCTTCATAAGGTCTCTTCTGTGGCATTCATCATTCAACCATTGATAATGCCCATTCAGTATCTCAAAATACTGAACTAGCGCCCGTATTTCCATTTGAAAACGCGTGGTAATAGAGGACTGCTGAAGCGCCACCTCACGCCCAGAGCGCCACACGGCCTGAAAAGTAGCCATGTCGCTGTCGACGAGCTAACGACATGGAATTTCTCGGTCAAAAATACTTCTATCCAAAAATTCTTAGTGAAATGGACTTAGCGTAGTGTACTGAGAAGACGTTTTTGTTGATCGCCACTTAGAATATAAATCTACGTTTCTCAAGCTGTCGAAGACTTCAAAAAAGTTAGTGATAAAATTTGTCGGTTGAAAAAGTCAAGCATCGAGATTAATACATTCCGCCTCAAATAAGATAAAGAACTGTTAATAGTGTATGGACTGTCCTTCCCTTCGACTGGAACTTGCACAAGGCTAGTACTTTTGCTTTTTCAAAGTTTGGTGGCTAGCGTTTTGGCGACTCCGCCTTCGTCAGAACTTAAACGTACATTTCACGCCATATTCTGATTACTCTGTTGATCTTTCGTATAAATTCATGACAAGTAATTCAGCAAGCTAACCATTTTGAAAAACCGACTTCCTTTATACTTATACGGGAGAGGTTATCGGTCATAAGTGACACATTGTGAAAAAATAAGCAATACTCAGATTAGAATATGGACTTGAGATAATGAGACAAGTGTCATTATCATTCTTATGATCAGGCACTTTCTCGTCCTACTCATTTTGATGAATAAAATGACCAAAACGAGGTTGCTAAAATCTTAGCCATATTTGAAAAAAGAAGAAGTACCAACCTCGTGCAAGTCTTAACAGTCTGGAACGTGTCAATTAATTCTCACGGTGCCGCTACCACTGTTGGCGCGGACATTATAAAATGGAGGTGTTTTTATAAATGCGAACGAAGAAAGTGTAAAAAAAACAGAGAAATACTACCTAATTTGTGATACAATATAATCTGCAACAAATGAAATTTAGATACATTGATCGGAAGTAGAAGCGTTTTTGATATGTTCACTAAGTCATAGAAAACACTTATCTTATAATTGTAACATCTTCACGCTGTGCAGAGCTTATCCGTGAAGATATGATGTCGCTGTTTTCTGCTTATTTTGCTCTAGGTAGTATTGATTGTTTTCAATAAACATTACGCAAAAAAAATCGTTACACCACCAACTCATCTCCTTTTGGATTTTCGAGAATCTATATCATAGCGGCGATCATGGTATGGTTGATCTGGTACCGGCATGAGTGAAAGAGGCGATCTCTCTTAATGACGTTTGTTGCAATAACACCCATAAATCTGGATTTCAACAGATAAAAGAGCAAGCCTTCAAAATAGTGAAATTAGGATTTACAGATTATACTAAGATCCACATCATCAATGAGGGCATGGTCCATGTCTGGAAATTTGGATCTTTTCGAGACCTTCCGCTGAAATTATTTCAAATAATGCTCTAATGAGTAAGATCGTTTGTCTTTCTGTTCTGCGACGGAGCCGAGGACTAATGAGTACTACTAGCGTGTGATACAGGCAGGATATATGCGCTATTCAAAATTTAGATAAATTGATGGTCATTCAAAATACCCGATGACTAACGAACTTACAGGTGACATAGATGTATGGAATGGAAAAAAACAACCCTACTCCAGCACGTATACGACCTGAGCCGCTTATATTGCAACGGAATAACCAAATAAATCCCCTTGAAGGATAGAAGACAGACGATGGAAACTCTATGTAAATATTCAATAAAGAAACGAGATCGACTTGGTACAATAAATGTGACATCTGTTGCAAGCACACAAATCTTTTAACTCTTCTTAAACTTGTCGCATTATAGTGATAAAGATTGGACACTCTGGAATAATATAATATATATATATATATATATATATATATATATATATATAATATATATAAATATATATATATATATATAAATGAAAATGTCACAAACATCTTTTCATTGCACTAACCGTTTTTTACTCAACTTGTTGACGAATTCATGGATTTTCGTGTCTAATCGATATTAGTGATTTCGAATTCGCTGCCAATATTGTCTATTTCACCAATTTGACCGTGTTCAGCCACTTTTTTATCGCACCACGGAGTCTTCTATGAACATCCAACTTCTATCACTAAGTGACCACTGTAAAAATTTTGCGATATTCTATTTCCTGAGCATACATCACCTTTTATGCAATTCAACTCCCATTAGTGGATAGGGCCTGCCTTTGAGAGCCAATTTTATGAATTTGGGAATCAACTTTGTATAAGCTTGACGTGATCCATAAACGTTATTCATACAAACAATGACTGATCGCCACCTTAAACACTCTGCGGTAAATAAAGAGCACTCAGTGGAAAGTCACAGCTAGGCTATCGTAAGAATTGCAAAGACACGTGGTCAACCAATCCTCTATCAAGTTTTAGAAGAAGACGAAAAAATCGATTGAATGCTAGACGCACTAGGATACGCAAACTGAAAAAGAGATTGTGAGACATATCAAAAAAGTGATAGAGTAGAAGAGCATGTTTGAAACCGCGCGAGGAAGAGAACTCAAGGATGTTGCCTAATGAGACAGCCATGAATGCTACTTTGAGTCTTTCCGCTCCGATGAGGTCTTCTATCACTCCGAGAATAGAAAGTCATCATATTCTTCTGAAAAAATTGCCAGCTCACGATAAAAGGAGCCAAGCAAACTTTGCAATAAGTATTCAGGTTCCTTCCAGCACAGATGCACGGGATTCCAAAGAATACAGCGACTAGTAAACAACGACATCATGAATACTATCCTCAACTGGGACGAGCTTGCTCACAGATTGAAATTTTGTAGCTCGATTACGGATGTGAAACAATGAAATGAATGCAAATACTACATAGAAGAGAAAGCTTGTGAAGAACTCACTCCGTATGCGCGAATAATCATTTCACATGCAGCCTACTAGCTGCATATGGATTTGTCGGTTTTTGAAGAGAGTTCTCAGTCCTAGGAGACACATCTCCAACTGAGTCACCGTACACCTAATCTACAAAAAGTATAATTTCAACAGAAATGCGACCAAATAAGAGTAAAACTTGCCAGTACCAATATGCACAAATTTTTTGACTCCACCCACTAACGATACACTCAAGTAGAGAAGTTGTTGAAATGTTGTTATCATGAATTCTTCCAATGTGATTCACATTTGATTCGTGCACGTGAGTAATGGCAGCAAAATGGATTACCATATCAACCTCGGAGCTTCAAAAAAGGCATTTCAAAACATTGAAAAATAGAGGTAGCTGG
Organism: Parelaphostrongylus tenuis; assembly: GCA_019055375.1. NCBI lineage: Eukaryota > Metazoa > Nematoda > Chromadorea > Rhabditida > Metastrongylidae > Parelaphostrongylus > Parelaphostrongylus tenuis. The sequence continues at coordinate 2,163 of JAHQIW010005998.1, read as the reverse complement.
AAAAAATCGATAGAGCAAGATGGAGATGTTGACCATTACTTATATCAAGCTAAAATGACATTACCTACCTTCGACCGTTTATACAGAACTCGGCCAATAGAGAAGAGAACTGTCATAACAACGAGATTCTGAGTACGAAAAGTAGCTTGGTGTTGACCGAATCTTTAGGGAAATACCGTGCACAGGATTCCACCAAACATCGTAAAGGTTACTAAATACGTCCTTGACCTACACTAAGTTCCAAAGACATGTAAAGGTGGGAAATTTCTCATTTTCAAGAAATGATTGTAGCTCCAATTTTCCAACCTGCAGAGACTGACAATTGCTCTACTCCAAGGGAATGATCAAAACAGCAGTAGCGTAATTGTGGGACCATCTCTAATTAATGCTCTACACACAGCTTATTATAGAATAGAACAATGCACTTCTTTGAAAGAGGCGTTCGAAAGTGACTAGAGATCCCACCCTGTGCAACTAGTAGTTAATCAGTCCTTCCGATTACCCCAGCCCTGCGTACATTCAGGTCATCAGGGTGTATGAATCTTGTCGCGTTAAATAAAAGCGAGGACTTGAATGATTGTGTGAGCCGTTTCAAGTATTGTATAGAGTTTTAATTCGTTTACCCGGTTACCTCAAAATGTAAGAAGATAGTGTGGGGGGAGAAGAGTTAAAAAAAAAAATTATAAAAAGAGTGTATGTAAAAACGTTTAAATATGTATATTAAGTTGTCAGGTTACAGTAAATAGTAGTAGTAAAATTAATAGAAAATAACCACACAAGTTTAGGAATAAAAAGAAAGAAATAAAAAAAATAGAAAGTAATAGCTAGTAAAATTCTGTAAGGAAAAAGTGTAAGAATAAAAAATAACTGGAGGGGTGTAATTTAAAAATGAATAAACGATACACAAAAATAAAGTACAATAGTAATAAAATAGTTATTAAACAAGGATCAAGTAACAACAACAAATTACAGTAAAGAGATAAAATATAAAATTTAAGAGACGAAGTTCTGGGTTGACTATTATGGGTCGTGGTAACGGTAAAGTAGATAAAAATGCAAAATTTTAAAAAAAACAACATATAAAAAAATAAACTAAAATAAAAACTTAAAAAACAAGAAACTAAAAAACTAGATTATCTCAATTTACTAACCACCACTTTAACATTAGAATACACAACTTATACAGTATAACTCCACAAAATTGCAAAAACAAACAGTAATAAACACAAAAGTAAAAGTATAAATCCCCCATATTTTATACAGTATAGTAAATAAAGAATGTTAAATACAAAACAGCCAAACCAAAAATAATTACAGATTCTAAAATTAAAATAGAAAGGTACAACGTTATTCAAAAATCAAGACAACGTAATATAATTCGATACCAGATACACTATGAGAACATTAAAAAAAAACATATAACGAAAAAGTCCCTACAACACACCAACGGAGCAAAAAAAAATAAAAGAGCTAAATTTTAAGTATTCATAGGCAAACTTAATTGGGTATCTAAAACAATATGTTAAACAAAAAGATTAGAAAAATAAACGCAACAGTTATGAAAACACAGTACAAACGTGTACTACAGTCGAAAAAGTATTCTCAAACGAAAACCTGTAACAGTGAAAGAAACGCATAGAAAATACAACAAAAATGTTAAGCAATAAATATATCCTACCAACAAATAAACAAAGTCGTAGTGTATAAAGAGACCGCCACTTAGATCTTGCACACACAGTAAAAAAAATAGTATAATAGTTTTTAATAATGTAACAAGTTTAAACAACAACAAAGTAAAAATTACTAAACTTATCTACTTAGTAAAAAGTAAAAAAAACAACACCTATAATAAAACATTAAGTCCATAATTAAACTTCTAAACTAATAACAAAAAAAAATACACTCAAATATCATTAAAAACACGCATCTCCAATTTTCTTACATAAGAAACAACGAGAAAAAAAACCAAGGACATCACAACATCGCCACAAAAATAAATAGTAGATTACATAAGTAAACCAAATACAAATATAAGAAAGAGAGAAGAGAAGATGTAATTAAGGGGGGTCTTTCATACCCACAAGCCTTAGCATACTGTCCAAAAACAATCACCGCTCAAACACACAAAATAGCCACAACGAACCCCGTTAGTAGTAGCTTCAT
>JAHQIW010005997.1:0-78884 GCA_019055375.1 Parelaphostrongylus tenuis | reverse complement strand
AAATGTAATTGATGTTCTATATACTCTGAGGTTGAAAACTGATTTTGGATTTGTCTGAAAGAATAAAAGACATCGTTAGGCTACCGGAATCCACCGTTCACCTCTACAATGCTACGGATGTGGTCAAATGCATGGCTTATTTTTCACGGAATAATCAGCGCCAAGTGGAAAGGAACCGGGCGATGAAAGAATGACTTCACCACGCATAGACTGATCAGTATGCCTGATAATCATTTTTGAGACATGCATGTGGTCTGTTATAGGGTCTTAGAAGAACACTCGAAACAAAAGGTATGATATATGCGACGATACCAGCCAAGAGCAATCCAATGCGCAACGTTTTCCATTCAGTGATAATTTCACTTAATAAAGTTTGCGCTTTCATTCAATTATTGATGTATCATACGAAGAAAATACTGCACACAACTGCATTTATTTCAAATGCAATCTTTATTCTGGTGAATAAACAGTATAATTCGTTCTCAGATTGATAAAATTGATGCGGAGCATGGGACAGCTTAAACTTGCATTACGAAGAGCTTTTCACGGCACCTGTACCTCCAACAAATTGAAATATTTTGGAGAACATTCCTCTCACCGCATGAGTCTTGCCCAGCATTGAAAGGACGTAGTGCACGAAGCAGATAATTTCACTCATTATCAAAGTATAGACAAGAGTTCTTCGACTTAGAATGCAACAAATTACGTTCTATGTGTTTGGCGAATGACAAATAAAGCATCGTCAGCGCTGTGCAACCATCGTCTTTGATATGAATTTTTCTACGAACGGTGATTAGAGCTGAATGAGCAGTTCTGCGTTTCATTAGTTCCGCGTTGTAACAGTCCCACATTTTGGCAGTTCCGTGCCATTTTATTAAGTTGTTGCAGAAAGTGATTGCGGTTTCAGACTGTGCCGAAACGGAATAACTTTTTTCAATTTACTTTGAATGACGGGAATGGTAGAATGGTTGACACTTATTTCTTGTACAGCATGTCATGTAGTTTTAGAAAAGTTAATTCTGTGATTACTTTTCCCATAACCCCTGATGAGGTTGATACAAAAATGACTGCGGTATATATGGTGTTGAAATGTATCGCTCTTACGAAACTTGAGTCACAACTGCAATGCACCTTCGTTAGCAGTTTTTGGCACAAATGCTTGATGTTACGCGTTACGATCCAATTTGAAATTGATTAAGAAAACCGTTCGAATATGCTTCTCTGTAACATTCATTCCTGATATAAAATATGTTTTGAATAAACGGCAAGTAATACGTCTTTGGCAACAAAACATATAGCGAAAAATGAGCATTAAAACGATGCATAATGACCTTTATTCAAGAATGCATTCCGATATCAAACGGCACATTTTGAATAATGCTAAATCGCAAGATCCTCATCGCAAACCTACTCGAACATCTTGTCCTACTTGTTTCGTAGGCAGTTTCCACGCATAGTTTCGCTACAGTATTTCCCTTTCACTTTGAATACAGCACTGAATAGCATGAGTTGTAGGCGTTAGGGGTTAGGGCAGATTTTCTTCTACAATTCTGTGATTGTTTGAATTCTCAATGTTTATAATTGATCGAAAAATTGTTAAAAGTTACTGATGAAATGGTTCACATGTAGTGTGCAGCATTCTATTTGATTAACTATACAGTGTTAATCACATAAAATAATTTGAGCTTTTTATGAGCTCTGGTGTGGCCCTTATAAAATACTGGACAAGCCCCTGTTTTGTCCTTCCGGGCTCCTCAATAGCATGATGTCTTCTGGTTCAGCCGATCCTTTGCCTAGGGATATACACATACCTATAAAGGATCGACGCCAAAACATTTATGTGGTTTATTATGCTTTTGATCGAGGTCTGAATAAGCATTAAATTGAATAATTATTCACTGCCTCATGATTTTCAAGCACTCTGGTTACATTTAAGTTTCTGATGAGCGAGAAGATTTCAAAACCTTAAGATATGTGCCTTAAATAGAATTAGATAGAAATATAAGTATAATTATCTAACAATGTTCAATGACAGTTGAATATACGTCCTATTTGAAATGATGTGGTTACGCTGTTGAAAAGGGAGGGCTTCTAGGAAGCTTGGCGCTGTTTTGACTCAAAATATTATTATTGAAGTCTCTAAGCGATCTTCAGTTCTTTACCAACTCTAAAACATCCTTTAGTGTACATAAAAATTGAGTTTATCATGGAATTACCATACTATCACTGGATCACAAGTGTTTGTCAAGTCGTGCGCATATAATTTGATGTGACTCTATCAATCCTGAACGTAAGCCTTGATTAAAGTTTGAATTTTCACAATTCACCAGTGGTGCGTGGAGTTTGTAATTTGCGCAATAAACAGTAAGTGACTTCTACTTCTTTTTCTTGGACTATAACTAGTAGTTCGATACTCAAGTGATGGAGATTTGCACTCGTCTTGGTCGTCTTGGTTTCTGGCGAGTGCCAAGAAACAACTTTTCTTAGCACGTTTTCAAGGTGGTATGCCCGTTGTTCGGGCATCACAGTTGGTTTTGTTGGCAGTTATTATGGTAACGTTCAGATAATGGGAGCACTTCATTGTCACGAAAATATGGTATGCTACCGAGCGCACTTTCGCAAAGATACTTTTAGTGAGAAGTAGACACATAGATATTGATAATCCGCATTTTCCACTATGAAGGCGGGATCCTTGGGGAACGTATATATTTCCAACTCTTATTCTTTATTCAAAGTGTTTATTTTTGAGCAGACGTGAGGTTGTCAGCAATAAGATTTATTGAGTACAATACATTACAATATGGGAGCCTTTCCTGGGTCTCACACAAATCCAAAAGCTTTGCATGAGATTTGCTACAGTTCTACATCTGTATAGGTAGATCGCAAGTCTACAAGGTTGGAATGTTTCCTGTTTTCATTTTTTGCCAGCAATTTTTTACAGGAGATATAAGAAACATTCTCTAAGGAAACAGATTTGTGGTTGATAATTCAACAGCACTTATGTTTTGCATACTGAAATATATGGATTTAAAAAACGATCCTTTTGCGATGTCATTCAGTCAACTTTAGCTAGCATGTATGTGGACGAGCGAACGAGCTGAAATCTAGATGACACTTCAATGTCGTCGTAAGAATAACTTCGCATTTTACATTAAACCTTGTAATGGTTTTTATTTTTGTGATCGATATCCACCTAGTTTCATTAACAACTCCCGCCTAGAGTTGAGTGTTTTGCATACTAATCAATACTCTCAGATGAGTGCATATTCTCGAATTACGAGAAAGAAGGAGTTTTTCTTAAAGATTTTTATTCGTTGATTTGTTACCAAATTTTCAGAGAAAGCCTGATCTAGGAGTACTTCGTTGCAATTACTCTGACTAATCAGCACCTAAGTGATTTACGAGTTTATTGATAATTTACTGCTAGTCGATTGAATAATAGCGTTGTCTCAAATAAAACACGGCTGAAATTTAGTTTCCGCAGACAACAGCAGATGCTAAGGAGAACTTCGATCCAAATGGACTCTATGCCAACATCCGCACCGCTCTGTTCACTACACTTTGCCACATCATTCTCGACCAATTCGCCATGATGATGTTTGTAGTCTATACAGATTTTTTTCACTCCACAAAATAAAGGTCGTACAAAACAGTAAGCTACCAGACCGAGATAGTCCCTCCATTAGGTGCTAAGGTGGATTAGCCGCGACCGCCATGGCCATGTTACATTCCAGTGCACTCTTCCCCGTCATTTTAGTGCAAATTCCCGTCACCGTGTTGTCGACAATAATGCACGTATCGTCCGTCTTGTCTTCTGTAAAAAATTATCAGTCTTACAGATGGAACTCTTCAACAGTTAAGATATTGCATTGGAAGACTGAAAAGGTGAACAGTAGCGAGCACTTGTTTTCTTTTCTTTAATTCTTCAAATTCTTCTAAAACATCACCTGACACTGTGATTACACCATGACATTCTCACGGAAAAAGACATGAGAACCCTTGGAAGAAAATTTTGCCACCTGAATGTTTCGGTTTCAGTGTTAATATTTTCCGTGATTTCAAGGACATTTCATGGTGATTTACTAATAATTGTTTGTTTTTCAACACTTTAACAAACACGAATCTGCTCTCTAAATGCTATTAAACTCATCCTTGAAATTTTCTAAACGGATTTTCGGTATTGAACAGCAAAATTTTAACTTAACCGCCATTGAAGAAACTTTCTTGCATTCGCTTGTATGTGATGTTCACGATAAGTTGACCCAGAATGGATGAGATTACACTATCAGGTAAAAACAACTATAAGCTTGGCGTTCGAGAAACGTCAAGTACCTAGTAACATTTTTATCTTTTATACGAAGAGTTTACTTGAAAATTTTTCAGTCAATTTATGTGGAGTGATTCAAGTTATATTCGCACTTTGAAGACGACGATTCTTCAAAAAATTGGGGCTTGCCTCCTACGTCTTACCGAAAATTGCAGAAAAAGGAAATACTTGGGATATAAAAGTTGTCAACTCACTACTTGCATCAAAAGACGGTTTACTAATACCTGAGCTCCTCCTTTGTTAGTTGCAATGCCAAATACCTGAGTAGAAATTGTAGAGTCTCCAGTGTAAACCATAGCAACAGGCAAAGTGAAGCCGATGACGGTGAAGGTACGAGTGCTCGCTGCAGCAAAGTATCGTTCTTTTTCTATCCGGTAACTATACATTAAAATCATTAAAAATCATTAGAATTTTAAGAGAGATTCAAAATTTTGAAAGACTGAAATCATAGTTTCCAATAATGTTCCTACCTACTTCGTTTCTTACTTTCAAAGTGATCGTATTATGAAAAGCTTAGGATAACACAATTTTGAGAAGACATTAAGTGGCACGTATAAATGCTCTGATACTTTTCATAAATCTCTTCCTGAGAATGGAGCATTTGTCCTATTATGAAAAATTTCTAGCTCTCACCTTGACCTCCAGGTATCACTCCACATCTCAGCGCTATAGAGATTATGGCTAGCAGTGAAAACATAAAGAGATCGGTCGGAAGTTTTGCCGTATTTATGAGCACATTCATGTTTGCCCACTAAAAATTTTAGCTATTATTGTAGATGAAACCAACAACAGATTTCCCATTTTTTTTTGGAATCGTTCTCACAACAGCGAATTTCGAACTCAGCACTCAACTTTGAATGACGCTGACGTGGAAGTTCCTCCACTTTCCCATGTGCTTTGGAGGTACAACTTTCGCTCAATTCAAAACAAAATCTTCCAAAGCACGTCTTGTGATCAATTCTGTCATTTTGAAGCACAAAAGAATTGATTGGCGAGGAATGCATGCCAATTTTTGATTAAAACGAGGGAAGAGGAAAGGATCACTTGGAAAGAAATTCTAATGACTGTGCCAATTTACCCAATAATGTAGAGTGCTGTGCAGAAAACTGCGTCGGCCGGGGTTCGACAGCGCAAGTGGCGGTCGAATAAAATCATTTCTGATTGATAATCGATAGCCAATATCTCTCAGCAAAGGTGGGTTCAATGTCATTAACGACTGCCCGCCAGACCGCAGACGGTTGGCTGTTGACAGATAACGCATTGTAGCATAGGAAGAGTGCTGTGCAAAACGAGCGTCGATGGTGCAGCGGTTAGCGTGCGCTCCCGGAAAGAGTGAGATCTGGGTTCAAATCCCGGCTGTGACGCAAACAACTTTGCACAGCACTCTACACTATTGGGTATATTATACCATCATATCACAGCAAGTGGCGGTCAAATAAAATCATTTCTGATTATGCAAATTATTCAGAAGACAAGCCTCAAATTCTTTTCTCACCAATGCATAAGGTGATGCAGTGTGATCATATTACAACCTTTCAAAAGTAGATTGAGTATTCGACTAAACATCGGCGTTACAATGGAGCTTTTGAAAGAACATATGCAAAAAATATATAACATTACGAAAAGGAAGCACAGATTATTGGTGGGAAGCGTTTTGGAAGCAAATTTTGGGGAGATAAATCACGTTATACCTTTATTTCGAGTGTTTTCTTAGGACCACGCTCAAATTTGAATATATCTCTTTATTTTTATCTGAGTCAGCATGTCATGTGGTGTGTGGGGACTGGTGCACATACAGAGGATTGGCTAAAAAAGATTGAAAAACGATGGGTTCTGCCCGACTGAAGAGGCTGTAAGGTCGAAACACGTGTATTGGGCTTCACGAGAGCCCTTTACCAGTCCACATGACATGTTGGCTCAAATAGAATTGAAGAGATCTATTAAATCGCGTTAGTCAAGCTTTGATTTTTCATTAATTTCTCGCATTTACTCGAACTGAAACGTATCCTCAATGGATGGCTCATGGAACAGGAGGGGAGTGAGATTGCATCTAAAATCTAGCATCACAACGAAGAAGAACGAGAACCGTATCAAAATTGGCCGCATGAAAACAAATGTAGTAAGGCGTCTTGTCGTGAGACACCAGAATTCAACATTTTATAGGATCGTCAGTGCATCGAAATCGCGAACTAAGGTGGACGTTGTTGAGAACTCAGCCGAGATGTCGCTCAGCTGAGACATCCTTAGTCACACTTGTTTACGTTACAAATTTTACATTAAGGCGGATGTTTATAAAGCAACCTTAATTTTCATATCTCCTGCAAAGACAGCCAAATCAAGAAGATATTATAGAATTCGTTATAGCGAATTGCCACTTCATATGTGAAAAGGCCCCTAATTCCTAAAAGCAAGAAGTTGAAACTTTTCACCCGAAATTGCGCTAACATGCATATCATTGGATCTCACAAGAAAAATGCACGGAACTGCATTGAGCACGATTTCAACTTTTTACTGATGGATGACATTAGTTTCGTTTTCCAGTTGATGAAATTGAAGAGCACGATGTAATATATTTTACCACATTAGGAAGAACAGGAAAGGGAGATCTGTTTATGTCTTGTGCTTGTTTCATGTCTATCTTGTTCTCGCGGATCTTACTTAGGAGCCAGTTTTTCGAGGACGTTCTGCGTGACCATAATTCCATATTGTTCAGGACTTGCTCGGTCTGATTTATCTTGATTTTAATGTCCGGGCCCTCCGCAATACTAAGGCGATAATCCAGGTAAATCACCTCCATGCGGAAAGGACATTGTTAGTTTACCGTTCATAGAAAAGCAGTGCAAACGTAAGGTAAATATAAATTTGAGAATACTGAGTGATCTGCAAGCATTCGAATTCATATGCATTCTACTTCAATTTTTAACTTCGTCTGAGGTGACTGAATGCTTATTTGGCTTTTACATTAACTCGCGGTGGCCTCCCGCTAAACCGAGTCAGTGGTGCTTATCCTCCCAGACAAGTCTGAGACCTGTCTGGTACCAATTTACCGACCCCGGAGGAATGGTTGGTTTAATGAGCCATGAGCGCGAGATCGAACCACGGTTCAGCGGGAGGGCACCGTGAGTCATTGTAAAGGTCATATGTGCATTCAATCACCTCAAACGAAGTTAAAAATTGGAGTCGAATGCATGGCGCATCCCTCAGGGATTTATCAACGCCGAGAGCTTTACCCTTTATCCTTATCCTTTATCCTTTATATATTATATGTATATATATATATATATATATATATATCCAACAGCACCAATAACTGAGAGCGTGACATGGGCTTATTTTTCACAGTGGTAACAAAGCAGGATGTCGAAGGTGTATTGGTAGCACTCCCCCTCGATATGGGTGAATTGAGATTCAACGCTCTCCTATGGTGGTAGAATTTTTACATACCAGTCAGTACTTTCAGTTGTACAACTACAAAACTGTAAAACAGCTTCGAAAAATAGTAAAATAAAGATGAGAAACAAATAATTGATCAACATGATTTTGAAAAGGCATACGGATACGGCTTATAAAGAACAAGCGAGTCACAATAGGGCAAGTAATGCACCAAGAAATTCAAGGGTCACTGTGCTAGGAGGCATAACTCTCCCTGATGCTGCGCGCTCGCTATTATAATTGGGCCCAAGCTTTTCACCATCTCAGCCCATTTCCAAGGTGTCCTTGCGTAAGGTTGCATGTGGCTTACAGATTTACAAGATCAACTCCTTGGAAGGCCAGAGCTGAAGAGACGAATAAGAATGAACAGGAAGTAAAGGTCGTACCCATACCACCATTTCCTCAGCCGTTCTATAGACAACAAGACCCCAACGAGGAGATTGATAGAAAATTCCAGAAATTTGCGGACGAGACTTCTGGAACTCTCACTCACTATCGCACGGAGACATTTCAATCGAACCTCACCGAACTACCAAAGCGCGGCATGAAAGAGGTTCGAGAGTTGATAAGGAAGAAAGGATAAAGCTATCAGCTGTGATAAGGAAGAAAGGATAAAGCGATCAGCTGGAGATAAACGTGGAGAATTTGTTGTGATTCCTCGACACTTAGATATCGTAAAAACAAATAAGCATCTCAAAGATGGTTTGATTTAACGATCATATTGTGTAAAGGAATTCAAAAGGCAAACCGCAAATTAAACAATGAGTGGGTCCGTACGGCAAAAGCGGCAGGCTTAAGACCAACTATCATTTCTCAATTGAAAATCCAATCACCAACATGTCCTGTCTTATACTTATCTATAAAAACACATAAGTTAGTATCCGCTGATGATCTAATGTCTAACGATCCATCTGTACTCAAAGTTAGACCCTCATCGGCTGTGAAGGCGGACCGATCGATGGAATAGCATGGTTCTCAGCTTTAATAACATCCCAGTTGCTAGGAAGCATTCCAGCCCATCTGACGAACACTCAGATGATCCTGGATCGTCTACGTGACGCGAACCTGAACATCGCATACGTAATGGAGTCATTCGACGTCACTGCTCTAATACCAGCATACAACACCAGGGAGCTGTAAACATGTATGGATTGTCGACTGAGCAGTTCATGGTCCTATCTGAAGAGTGCCTAAACTGCTCAATCTTCAGATGGTCAGAGATATATTATGCTCGAATGAGAGGGCTGGCAATGGGACAGCGACTGGCACCTAGCCCGGCGATTGCCTTTATGTCTAGAGTGGAAGCTCCAGTAATGGATCTCCAATCAACTCTACGATAAGTATATAGATGATTGTTTGGTTATCTGTTTCACTCAAGAGGAGCTAGATAATTACCGCAGATTGTTGAATGAACAGTCAGAGTATATGAAATCTACCCGTGAGACACCAAAAAATAATTGACTTCTATTCTTGAACGTGCATTAAGCTTAACTGAGAGCGGCTACATAACAAAGTGGTACTGAAAACCATGTAATAAGAACATCTTGGTTTACTATCTCTCTTCTTATCCCTCACATACCAAAAAGGCGTTGGTAAAAAACATGCTTCGAACAGCAGCCAATGTATGTACCGGGGAGGAGCAGAGAGTAGAATTCGTGAAACTGGCTCGGGAAATAGCCATTATAATGGATACGAATTTGTAAACCCTCGGCTTAGGTTTAGAGGAAATAATGCGCCGCCGAACGAAAACTTGAATGAAACGAAAGTCCCGTTTATCCTCCCGTTCTTTTCAAATGAGATTAGTGTAGCTATAAAACGCTGTTTGAAAAGAGCAGGTTTAGAGCAATCGGTGGCCATTATTGAAATACCACCGAATACTCTAGGACGCCAACTAGTTCGCAACCGCATATATGACCGTCTCTGTATAGTGAAAGATTGTAAAATATGTTTAACGGCAGAGACGGTGATTGCATGAGCGTAGGTACAGCCTATGTAATCACTTGCAAAGCGTGTAGAGATATTATATTGGCGAAACGGGTAGGCCCCCATAGAAAAACACCTAGCTGACAAGCGTCTTAATGGACGGAAAACCCCGCTAGGAACGCATAGAGAACAGAAACACGACGGAGTGGATTTTGAGATCGAAGTCACCATCCTTGCGCACAAACAAAAAACATCAGCGCGGAAAATTTTGGAAGCACCTTGGATTAACACCACCAATCCAACTATAAAGCGCAGGGAAGAATCCCTCATTAACAGTTGTGATATGAGTCAGTATATTAAACTGTTGTTTTGATGGGTAAAGTGCATTACGAGTCTATGGGATCTCCTTCCGGTGATCTCCACGTGGATCATTCAGTGGGGGACACATAAAAAGCGGTGGGTACGTTGAGAGTTGATTATGTGCTTGATGCGATTGAAATCTAGGTCTGGTGATTTTTTTGAAGGAGTAATGGAGGTGTTTGACTGACTGGATTGCGGACAATTTGACCTTTGCAGGCTCTGAAGAAGGCGAAGTGCCGAAACGTTAGGTGTAAAATAAAGACTAATGTAACACCTCGTGTTTGGCTTAAAGGAGAAAATCAGGAATTACAATGAAGCATGCCGAGGTTGATAGACAGTCGGTCTTGGGAAATGTTTGTAAAGTGAAAAGTCGTTACATATTATAATCACCCCAAATTGAGAACCTTATCTGTTAGTAAACGGCAATTTCAATGAGTGGCTGTCTTTTATGATCGAGACCAGTCATGTCGCAATCAATCCATATGGATCGTCATATTTCACCAACTCTTTCTTGACATCCTACGGACAGTTGAATGTAATTATCTTTAAATGTGAAGTGAGTCCAAAAGTCCACGATTCCATATAGCCAACTTACTCAGAGTATCACATAGGGTGCGAGAACCTACTGAACTCCTAATCCAATATTCCTAGCTTCTTTGAGTTCTCTCCCCCCTTCCGCTTAGGGAAGACTAACATTTTATAACAAGATTTTCAACTTACAATCAAAACAATTAAGCATAGAGCCCTCAACGTCGATCAAACCCTGAGGGATGTGTCACACATTCGACATCATCAGTCATCGTTACAGGTGACTGAATGCATCTCTATATTTATGGTGGTGGTCTACATGTATCAAGCCAGTGATGCTATCCTCGTAAACAACTCTAGGACAAAATCGCCGCCCCAGAGCAATGGCAAGCTTGGTGAGCCTTAAGGGCTGGATTAGGCCATTGCCCTCATCTCTGTCGCAGGGCACCTTTAACCACTTCGCGATAAGCACCCTTTTTAGCACGTTTGAGAAGTCACAAATATTCTCGTAACTAGAACATCGGAGGCTTCCTATGTTGAATTATTGAACCGCAATATACTTTTCATATGTTCATCCGGAAATATCACAAACGCACTCATTCAAAAGAGATCCGTTTCAGTCATAATGCAAAGCAGCAGCAGTACTTATATGTTAAAATACGACAAAAAAAAAACCGATCCTTTTCGCTGGATAAGAAATTTTCATAAATGATAGCATTCATTCAAATGCTTGAATCTCTAGTTAGCGCGATACGTAGCCGGTTTTTCAAAACTGTCTTTTGCATCGCTGTTAAATTCAAAATAAAGTTAAACTTCACATCGATCGAACAATTTATCTATTACTCCGCTGGAAGCACGAAAAGCACATGAACATGCAGAAAGAATCTTTTGTCAGAGTTAGACGTTCTATCTAGAGTTTCTTCCGGAATAGACAAATAATTCCTAGGTGAACAACTGAAATCGCATTTTCATGTGATTCACCGAAGCGCCAATCGATCGATGAAGTGTTAAATTGGCCGCATTCGCCTTGTGCCCACAGCCCGTGGATTAGTCAAAAGATGCATGCTCGCGCATGTTAATCAATTTTATTTTCCCTGCTGTTTCGCAGACAAACGGTCTTTCCACAAAATAAGGACAGTGTTGGAATCATCTAGCGGAATGATTACTAATACTTTGAAGAAAGAGCTGTGTCTTGCGAGAACAACAAGGATGCATGATGAATTAAATTGTCTCTTACTACACGTAGCATCTTCTCTCACAAACGTAACGATTGCTAAACTATTCCCAGTGTTCATAGATCGAATAAACATCATCTAAACTCGAGATGACGAGGGATCTTATCTCTATACCACTTTATATCAGTAGCATGATAATAGAACTACAACTCCAAGAGTGCTGAATGACATGCAAAACCGTGAACCGCGAACGGAAGCGGAACCCGCGTCCTCACCTTTGTGACCGAACCACTGCACTGGGAATCATTTTATTGTCACCCATTCTTCGATGGAGTGCCGAAAAAATGTATTTCAATGGCTGAGTCGTAGTAATGCAAGCAAAATAGTTGATAATGTCAGTCCTCAATTACATGAAGAAGAGAATGGTGAAGAAATCGTCCGCGGTATGGGATGAGATGTGGCGGGGTTTGACTTTCAACTGAGTAGAAAGTCTTGCATATTACTCAACATGCTTGGATATATGACTACAACATAAATCCTATGTTATCCACTAATGCACAATGATACTCCAGACTCTCAACTTCGGGCGGGAGCCGAACCCACGTTTCATACTTTCCTTGGCTCATCGCAAGAAGAGTGACAGTGGAAAAGAAGCCGCAGTAGTGCAGTGGTTAACACACGCGCTCAGTGCTACATGAGCTGGCTCCTTCCCGACGTTCACGTATTGTGTATTACTCAATATTTTTAAGACAGATTGTCGATTAACCTCGGCATTAATTGAATAAATCCACGACCTTCTCTTGTTTAGCGAAAAAGATTTTTTGCCTGTCTAATACTCGGTACGACTGCTCTACGTATTGACCTGTGAACTAGTAAACAATAAAATACGGCTCTGATGAAGGCAGAACTACCGGAATGTACCCACTGATGCGAGTTCTTTTGTACTTTTTGTACAAAATGAACGTGTATTGAGCTCGTGTTTGCTAAACAAAAAAAAAGTCAAGAAACTACTCAACATAATTGGATATATAGCTACAACATCATATAATTGCTAGAAAGTTGTCTAAGAGAAAAAGTTTGCCGGTTACTTGAACATTATGCAATACATGGGTAGCTCAAATGTGCAATAACACTGTTACACGCTTGGTGTCGATATTTTGAGTGCCTATTTCGTACCAGGAATGTTGAAGAATTAATGATGCGCACGGACTTCTTCTCGAGTTTCGTTCAGAAACATGGGTCGGTCGCAGTTACTTCCTAAATTCATCCGCTTACTTGAACATAAATACCACTTCGAGTTTGGCGAGAGAACGAGCATCAACCACATACCACGTCGGGATGTTCTATTCTTGCCGGAGATTAAATTGCGGTTATATCGATTATAGATGGATCGAGGAACGAGCGATGTTTGAAGTACTGCCATGTAGACTGATCTCCCTGATATTTCACTTCCCATTCCTTTTTTCTATATCTCTAACCAAGAAGAAACGACAGATGTACAGCTTATGAGCATCGATTAATAAAAAAAAGTGACAAAATATGAAAATTGACGGCACACAGTTCTTTCCAGCGTGCTTGGAGTGTACGGGCATCGCCTTCGCAATTGTAGAAGTTTGGCTTAACAATTCCAGATCTTCAATTTCCAAAAAAAGCCAATAGGAATGAAACTAAGCAGTAACTAGAGAGGCCTCATTGAGCGAGGTCCATAAAAATAGTCGTTTGAAAAGGTAAAAAGTTAGTAAATAATTATAAGTAATAAACAAAGAGAAAAAATAAAATTTCAAACGAATGTATGATGACTTCCAAAAAGATATCAGAGTAATGAGCAACAGAAAGCAAGAAAACATTAATAAAGATAAACTCAAATAATGAAAAAACCTCTAGCATCGTTACCCAAAAAACTAGCATCTCGTCAGTTCCCTTTTTGATAATCCAGTGACACGAGTGAATTCTACCCACATCTTCGGTACCGCTGTTATTGCTACGACTAGACCAATATATTCTGTTCTCTCTAAAGGGGTGCACTGAGTACCACGCCCTTTCTTCAGGTGCACAAGAAAAATCTGATCTGTGGAAATTGTAGTGTGCGCTCAAAGCTGGTAATAATTTGCCTATAGTGACTCTTATCTATTAAGATTTGGTAAGATAAATCATACATCAAGATGTTCACAAAACTGAATATCAAGCTGATTACCAAATCTAAAAAAAGCAGAGTCTTGATTTTTGATCGTTAGTGTAAGCCCGAGTATAAGATTCATTCTCACTTTCATGTAAACCTTTCAGTAGGCGATTGATAATGCTAATTGATTGGCTTATGTTGGATATCGAAACTACAAGAATACATCAGAACAGCCACTTCTCGTGCAGACTATAACAAAGCGGAAACAATGAAGACTTTTCCTTTGACATCTAATGTCACTGTAAGGGTCTTTTATTGAAACTAAAGAAAACGATGCTGATGTCGACACAAATTTGGTCATAATGTGGCGCTCATGCTCAGCTAGATGAATAAAAGAAACTTATGTCCAGCCGTTACTAAACATTTTCTCTCTATTTCACTCAAGTTTTGATAGTCATGCGATAGCTTGAGAAATGTAGATTTCGATACCCAGCTCGATTTCTACAGAGGCTTTTATACTATATGCAATCAGGGGAAAGAACATACGCTCGCCTTCTGGAGTAGTTGGCACCTTGTTTGCAACTTACTGCGGATTCGTTGGTACTTATGAAGTGAAATTTTGATTCTGAAGAAATTTTGACACCTTGGAAAGATAAATTAACACTGATGTAGACTCTTCTGTAAGCGTTTTTTAGTCAAAAAAGCTATACTACCTGGAAAATCATACGAAAGATACATCTTTGGCAAAGGACTTTTTAACTCTTTCTCCATATCTCTTTCGGTGATGCTTTAGAAGTGTTGCGCAAAAATATATTTCCTGCTGTGTAGTTTCTAGGGTTTATACGGAGGATCGTTTGGTGTGCAGCCGAAGTAAGCCTTCATAGTGTTTGCAAATCTATCTTTTCCCGCGTTGCTAGAACTTGTAATTCTTACACTCAACGAAAAGCAATTCCTGTTGCTCGTTATGAGCGTTTTTTTTAGGACCACGCTCAAATCTCAACATGCCAGAAAATCATTTTTTCAGCTACGCATAAGGCCTGTTATATAGGGGCTGACTTATAGAGCCCGATACACGTATTTCAACCTTAACGGTCTCATCAGTCGGGCGGTACCCTTTTCGTCTTTAGTCAATCTTCTCGGGGCGGTCAGTCTCCCATAAAAAGAGTGGGCGACGGCGAACATTTTACACTTTAAGTGCAAAAAGGGTACCGTCCGACTGATGAGACTTCCAAGGTTGAAATGCGTAGATCGGGCTCTACAAGTTAGCCCTTCTGTAACAGGCCACATGCGTGGCTAAAAAAAATGTTTATCTGGCATAGCGAGATTTGAGCATGGTCTTGATAAAAGACTCGAAACGAAAAGTATGATATATTTACGATACCACTCAAGAGCAATCTCGCGTACAGCACTGTATGTTCGGTGGTATTCTCCTTGACACACAGTGTTAAATGTTCGTCGTAGCCTGATCTAAATATAGGGGGCTGAGCTTCCCGAGAGGATTGGCTAAAGACAAAAAGGGTATCGCCCGACTGATGAGACCGTCAAGGTAGATTGAAGCACGTGTATAGGGTCTATAATTCCTGTCTTCCTCATTTCTACATCAGACGATCGATATCTCTCACACCATCTGATGTTAGAATTGTAGATTCATATTCATATATAAGTATATGCCACGACTTGACAAACACTTGCACTACCGGGTTGTAGACGTTTCCACTATCAAAGAGGCAGTCTGACAACTCAGACCAGTATCCAAGTGTTTCAGTGTATCTCTAACTACTTTCACTAGAAAGAAATTTCACTTAGCGGCAAGATGGTATCCGAAAAAGTTCAAGAAAACACCTCTTAGGAAACAAACTCATAAAGCTTTTGGACGACATCCGGCGAGAGCATTGAAGAATTACGTTACTATCGCTCTTCGATCTTTCATCATTAAGCGTGATATTCGATAATCCATCTCGTGTGACCTCTTGGCTTCTTTTGGCTCATTTCCCTACTGCTGGTGATGGTAGTGCATTCAACAATGGATATCGTCACCTGTCACCTTTCCTCCCATTTTGTATATCTTATTTATCTCTTCTGCGAATCCATTAATAAAATTATTCAGCGCAATCGTAGTCGGATCGAAGCAAATATAGTCCGAATTGGGGAGGGGAAATATGAACGAGTTAAAGTAAAGCGAATAAAGTTTTTGGAACACAGAAAAGTCCGCGGCTCAATGATTCACCTAGAAACACACAAAGCAACGAGCGAAATACAGAACTATTACAATTAATTGATCACAAAACGCCTTATTCGGCATTAATTCTTGTTCGTGAAAAACACATAAAGCAGGCAATAATTCTACAGCGTTGACGGTGCTGTCAATTTATCATTGACGAAACAGACGAAACAGAATTTATCACGTTCGATGTCGAAGAACTCTTCTTCAAAATTTTGGTAATGCGTGGAAATTCTCACTTCACGACAATGTGGCTCGCTTCCGAGATGAGACCTACGCAGTGTAGGAATTACTTCCCACAACATTTTTCAATTCTTATGAGGTGCAACCGCCAGTAGAGAGATCTTCAAAATTAAACTTTCGTCGTATGCTGCACATCAATTTTATGAACTGGAGAACCAGTTTTACTATTACCCACTAGCATAAAAGTCGGAAAACGTACTTAATGCAGTTTTGTGTAGTTTCTCTTTTTTTGTAGAATCCACAAATAAATGTTTGAAAGCGCAATCTTAGGTGGGAAACCTTCAAACTTCGTACTATGAAGATTTTGTGATTGTTACACAAATAAAATGAGAAATCACGAAATGTACTCTCAACAAATTTTGATTTGTAAAATAGCTTTGTAAAGCTGCTAGAAAAAGAAGGCGCTTCATAAACATTCACGCTGATGAGAAGTTTTATGAGGCACTAGAAAGGTGACTAGGAATTTCTTAGTTGAGCGTCACTCAGCTCTTGACAGCCTCATTGCTTCCTCATTTCGATTCATGCCAAACATAGAGAGTGTAGCATTCTTATGCGTTAGGAAGACGCCTCAATTTTTGCTTAGTTACTTGTCACAGAGTCCCCCATCGTCTTCATATTGTTTGATTCTCTATGCTATTTCAACTCCTCCTGTTTCTGAACACAGTTGAAATTCTGTAGAACTTTCTGCTTGTTAATCAGTTATTTCGCCATTAACAAAGGAGACTGCACAGGCGTAGTAAATAGGGAATGATAATGAGTGGAACAAAACATAGCTAATAATTTCGGCTTCTTTGAAATTTGTTTCCAGCAATTTTTTGCCCCAAAAATTGTGCTTCATTTTTGTTAATCGGAATCTTTCACAAATTTACTCTCGAAAGTGCAATTTAAAGTTACTATTGTATGCCGTAGCCTTAAAAAAAGAGATGGTGGCAAATGATGTTAAGCCGCAGCGCGTAAGGAGTCGGCATTTACTAGCATTTCGTTTCAACTATTCTTTTCTACGTACCTCGTTCACGAATTCAGTCGGAGTTCCTCATCAACCAACTTTCGCCTGCTTTCGATTAGCACTTTCTACTGCAAAAACGTGTTAAAAGGTTTCATTCTGAATTTGACGTACTAGAATCTCTGGAGCACTTTCGGAAAAAAAGAGTCTTAACGTCACGTTGTTCACGTATGAGTGCCGGATGCTAAATCCGTTGTTGTCCTGTGAAATGAGCTGATGCAGGAAAATTGAAAATTTGTTTGCAGTTAAGTCTACATGTTTATTTAGTCATTTAGATAACAAGAGTGAACATTCCTAAACTATGCTAAATCATTTGACAGCTCCCTTTATGATTTCACTGACAGCCATAATCTCGACGGTGTCGGGATGTGGAGTGTTTCCTGCTGGTCAGGTAAGGAACACAAAATTTCTATGATTGCACAGATATTTCTAACCTTAGATGAAAGTTCATGAACTCCAAGCACAGCGAATATATGTGTCACATTCCGAGACTTTTGATCAAAGGATCACGAATTGAAACTTCTTCTTGAATGTCGTAGAATACTGGTTGAGCGCGCCTTTTCGCAATCTTGAGGATCGCATAGCCGGCATAGCCGTGGCGTTCCATAGGGCGTTCGATGTTGATTGCCAAAGAGTATTGGGGGTGACGATCGATTCCACGCGTGCCACGACGAGCATTACAACTGCTCGGGCACTGCTCCCCGAATTCGAAATAAGAAACGAAAATTAGGACCATTATTAAATATGTTGACTTGATGTTCAATTAGCCTATTAAAAAAACTACGAAACTTCGCTGCAGCGAGCACTCGGATCTTCACTGTCACCGGCTTCACTTTGCCTGTTGCCATGGTTTACACTGAAGACGCTGCAATTCGTGCTCGGTTATCTAATATTGCAAGTAGCAGAGGAGCAGTTCAGGCATTAGTAAGCCGTCTTGTGATGCAGACAGTGAGATGACAGCTCTAACATTCCAATTGTTTTCTTCTTTTTCGCAATTTCTAGAAAGGTGCGGGAGGTAAGCACTGAATTTCTGAGAATCTTTCTAGAAAACAAAGCCAAATGGATTTTTTGAATTAGTGAAAAGTTTCTGTTTTCAGGTTTTTGATGTTCTCGAAAGCCAAGGTCGTGGTGCACTCCTACCTGATGCTGTGATCTCATCCATTTTGGGCCAGCTTACTATCAGCATCATTTAAATTGCGAACCATTGGAATGCAAGAAAGTAACTCTTATGCCAATGGGGGACAGCCGTTGGTTTTCAGTCTTGAACATCTCTTGGACAATTAATAAGATAGATGTAAAAGACATAAGAAATAGAACTCTGTTAGTGTTGTCTTGAATCAACAAACACTTTTCGAAAAACCATCGGAAAATGTCTTTGGACAAAAGAAAAAGGATGTCATAGAAAAAATAAAGATTGAAGCCTTTGATATTGATGATTTTTTTTGTAGTAGTTTGTCGCGTTTTTTTTTTGAAGACTAGGATCAGTAACTGCTCACAGCTGTCTCTAGCTTTTCCACTTTTCCACTGCATTGCTTTAATTGTGAGAAGGTGTCTTTTTGAGGCTTATAATTTCTTGCAGAAGATGCGATGGACGATAAATGCATCAGTGTCAGCAACACGGTTGCGGGAATTTTGTTTAAAAAGCTTCATATTTTTGCATAAGCTTTCTTTTGTAAAGAGTAAAAATTCTTTGTAGACCACAAACATCATCATGTCGAGTTGGTCGAGAACGATGTGGCAAAGTGTAGTGAACAGAGCACTGCGGATGTTGGCATTGGGTCCGCTTGGATCGAACTTTTTCTCAGCATCTGCCGTTGTCAGCCGAAACTGAATTTCAAGGGTGACATGTTCGAGACAATTATCTTTATTGAACCGACATATATTGTAGCACTGGAGCATCAATAAAACTAAAAGTTACTCAGGTGACGAATAGTCAGATTAATGGATCAAACGACTTTGAAATGTAATTTTCGTTATGATGTTATTAGCCTGCAAAAAAAAAATCTGAGAAAAAGCTTCTCTTCGCCTATAATTCGAAAATAAACTCGCATTATTAGTCAAACAGTATTAGTGGTAGGCAAACATGACCATAGGCAAAAGTTTCTTGTTCCCATTATACCCTTACCAATGGTCACAATGGTCATTAGGTGGAGAACGATTACTAAAGATAAAAACATTAAGGCTTAAAGTAGAACGCTATATTGGTTCTACGGAGACACTTTTCTGAACCTCCAAGTAGATATCTCTTCACCTGCCCATCGACAAGTGGCCATTTATGAGAGCTGAAGTTGACTGAATGAAATTGAGAAAGGGATCACTTTTCAATTCAATTAATTAGGTATTATGGGGGTATAAGACAACTAAACCATCTTCGATTTGCTGATGATATCGTTCTCATAAGACTAAACACCGACCAAGAGGAACGAACGCTGACCGATTTCGATAACGCCTGTGGAAAGATTGGTCTTCAACTGAATCTAACGAAAACAATGTTCATGAGGAACGGATGGGTTTCTAATGCCCCATTCACGCTCAACGGAACGACAATCTCCGAATTCTCCAGTTACGTCTATCTAGGTCGTGAAATTAACATGATGAACGACCTAGCTCCAGAGTTAAGCAGGAGGAAACGAGCGGCTTGGGAAACGTTTAAGAGCATCGAAGATGTAGTGAAGAGGACAAAGAACATCGGACTCCGTGCCCACCTTTTCGACTCGACATTTATCCCTGCCCTAACGTATGCAGCAGAAGTCTAGTCGCTACATAAGCAGGATGAAAGATAGTGTCATGTAGAGCGCTCTTACGCGTGAATAATGTGTGGTAAGCGTATTAAGGCGTTAAGCAGGCAGTAATCCAAAAAAGAAAAGGCGAACACGTGTTGCGGAAAACAAAAAATCACTACATTCTAGTTTGCTTTGAAAATCATAAGACGATACCTAAAGATAATAAACATTTTGAGATGAATCAATCATTATTACACTACTAATTTACATTAAATGTTGGCATTTGGCGCCGTGGTTAGAGGTGCCCTGCGTCGCACACGAGGCCAATCATTCGATCTCGCGCTCATGGCTCACCAAGCCATCCATCCCTCCGGGGTCGGTAAATTGGTACCAGACAGTTCTCAGACTTGTCTGGGAGGATAAGCAGCACTGACTCGGTTCAGCGGGAGGCAACCGCGAGTCATTGTAAAGGCCATATGTGCATTCAATCACCTCAAATGAAGTTAAAAATTGAAGTTGAATGCATGGCGCATCCCTCAGGGATTGATCAACGCCGAGAGCTTTATCCTTTATCCTTTTATCAATCATTATTACAATGTAAGGGCGCGTGTGTCACAGTGATCACAGCTACATGCTTTGAGTCAGCACTCAAGGCTCACAAATCCTTCAATTTTTCCGAAACTGGTCGATTGGGACCAGACTTCCGCGGCATGATAGTAACACTGACTTTATACCTTTCAATCGACTATTTTGAGACGTCGCTCGAAAATCCAATACAGGCTGTTAGAATGTTTCAACCCCTTCAGAGGTCTAGTTATGATATCTGTAGTGGTATTCTCACATTTAGCCGTTCATGCACGCCTCACCAGCTCCACATGCCCTACGGCTCACCCCTGCCATTACTAGCAATCAGCGTTGAAAAAATACATTGTACTTCAAGTGAAACGACCACCTTATCTTGTGTTCTAACATTTTGTCGGACTACACTGAATTTCTCGGCGAGATCTCAGAATAGTCGAATGAAAGGTATTATTACTTGTGCTCCATAACAGCCTTAGGCCATGCAGTCTAATTCAGATCATTCAATCACTCTGGAACGCAGCATCAAGTGATCGTTCTACTTGAAGTAGAGTGTAACATCTTCTACGCCGATCGCTATAACAGCAGGGGTGAGGCGTAGGACATGTGGTACTGATGAGGCGTGAGAACGCCCGAAATGCACGTCTTCCAATTAAGATGTCATAGCAGATCTTTGATAAGTTTAAGACATTCAGTCAACCTGGCTTCACACGTCGGTAGGTCACCACGAGTCATTATAAAGGCAGATATAATTCGATCACCTTAATCGATGTTTGATGAAGTCGAATAGACGGCGAGCCTCTCATGGCTGGATGGGTCAGCATCACGAGCTTTACCCTTTTATCCCTTATAATAAATGTAGTATTGATTCCTATCCTAGTCACGTGACAAAGAGAATCGAACTCTGCGACACAGCAAACACTTGCTTGAGAAGTGGAAATGATTGACCGTGTACTAATCTGCAGGAATGTGCTAAGAAGGCCAATAACCCAAGTTGTTGATCATGCCATAATCTAAGATCTGTAAGACTATGAAGCAATAATTTCCCAATTGCGTCACTTTTAACACAGTACGACCGAAAATATTGCAGTTAGACAGCATTAGTGTAAGCCTTTCAGAGTTCGGGTATCACTTCTAGTACTGGACGTGCGTTTCGACTTTCCAGCATGGCTCATCACTAACATGGTACCTTTCTGTTTAAACGAGTCCTCACAACTCCCATAACCTCTCAAGGTTGATACAAAAAAGATTGCGGTATATACGGTATTGAAATGTATCCACCTTACATGACTTCTTGAGTCACAACTGCAATGTACCTTCGCTAGCAGCTTTTGGCTCAAATAGTTGATGTTATGAGTTGTTTATGTTTTATGATCCATTTTGAAATCAAATATGAAAACCGCTCAAATATGCTTCTGTGTAGCATCCCCTCCATGATATAAATTATGTTTAGACTGAATATCAAGTGATACTTCATTGGCAATAAAACATATAGCGAAATATAAGCATTAAAACGATGCATGATGACCTTTATTCAAGAATGCATTCCGATATCAAACAGCACATTTCAAACCATTGCTAAATCGCAAGTTCCTCATCACAAACCTACTACTTGAATTATTGAGCGAAGCATAGTTTTGCTACAGTATTTCCTTTCACTTAAATGCAGCACTGGATAGCATAAGTTGTTACCTTTAAAAGAACAGGGCAGAGTCTCATTTACAATTCTGTGAAAGTTCAAATTCTCGATGTATAAAATCAGTCGAAAAATTAAAAAAAGTTTTTGATAAAATGGTTCACATACAGTGTGCAGCATCTTATGTGATTAACTAGACAGTGTCAATCACATAAAAGAATTTGAGCTCTTCATGAGTTCTGGTGTGGCACTTATAAAGTACTGGACAGGCGCCTGTTTCGCCTTCCGGGCTCCTCCGTAGCGCGATGTGTTTCGGTTCAGCCGATCCCTTGTCTGGGGATATACCCCTCTCATAAAAATCGACGCCAAATAACATGTTATGTGATTGATTAATATTGTTTTCTCGAGGTTTATAAAAACTGTCAATTGAAGAAACTATTCACTGTGTTATAATTTTCAAAGCACTCTGATAACATTCAAGTTTTGTGTAGAACGAAAAGATTCTAAAACCATAAGATATGTGACTTAATTAGAAATAGATAGAAATATAAATATAATTATCTAACAATGTTCAATGACAGTTGGATATACATCCCGTTCGAAATTATGTGGTTTCGCTGATGAAAACTGAGGGCTTTATGAGGCATGGCGTTATTTTGACTAAACTATTATTATTGAAGTCTCTAGGTGATCTTCAATTCTTTACTAACTCTAAAACATCCTTTAGTGTCCATAAGATTTGAATTATTATAGAATTACTATGCTATCACTGGATCACAAGTGTTTGTCAAGTCGCGCGCATATAATTCAATATGAATCTAACAATCCTGAACGTAAGCCTTGGTAAAGTTCGTATTTTCACAATTCACCCATGGTGCGTAAAGTTGTAATTCCCGCAATAAACAGTTACTGATTTCCATTTCATTTTTATTGGACTATAACTAGTCGCCGGATACTTAAGTGATGGAGATTTGCGTACTCGTTTTGCTTTCTGGCAAGGCCTTGTTAATGGACAGAGCCAAAAAATAACTTTTTAGCACGTTTTCGAGGTGGTATGCCCGTTGTTCGGGCTTCAGAGCTGGTTATGTTGGCAGTTCTTATAGTAACGTTCAGATAATGGGAACACTTCATCGTCACGAGAATATGATATGCTACCGAGCGCACTTCTGCAAAGATACTTTTGGTGAGAAGTAGACACATAGACCTGAGAATCTGCATTTTCCATCAAGAAGACTGGATCCTTGGGAAGTTTGCATATCCAACTCTTATTCTTTATTCACAGTATTATCTTTTGAGCACACGTGAGGCTGTAAACATTAAGATTTTATTGAGTACAATACATTGCAACATGGGAGTCATCCCCGTGTCCACTAAAATCCAAAAGCTTTGCATGAGATTTGCTACAGTTCTACATCTCTATAGGTAGATCACCAATCTACAACTAAAATGCTTCCCGTTTTTAATTTTGCTAACAGTTTTTACAGGGATATGGTAAACATATCCTAAGCAGACAGATTTACTGTTGATAATTCAACAGCACTTATGTTTTTGCATACTAAAATATATGGATTTGAAAAATGATCCTTTCGCGATGTCACTCAGTCAACTTCATCTAGCATATATGTGGATGAGCGAATGAGTTGAATTCTAGTTGAAACTTCACTGTCGCTGTAGGACCAACTTTGCATTGAACCTCCAATGCTTTTTATTTTTGTGATCGTTCTCCAGCTAGTTTCATTGTAGACACTGGTGAAAATTTAATGACAGTAAACAACTCTCGCCTAGAGTTGAGTGTTTCGCATACTACTCATTAATTTTGGATGAGTGCGTATTCTCGAATTACAAGAGCAAAAGAGTTTTTCTTAAAGACTTTTAATTGTAGATTTGTCACTAAAATTTCAAAGAAGGCCTAATTTGGGAGTAGTTCGTTGCAATCACTCTGACTAATCAGCGCCTAGTGATTTACGAGTTATTATAAATTTAGTGCTAGTCGATTAAATATAAGCGTTTGTCTCAAATACAACGCAGTTAAAATTTAGTTTCCGCTAACAACAACAGATGCAGAGAAGAAGTTCGATCAAAATGGACTCGACGCCAACATCCGAACCACTCTGTTCACTACAGTTTGCCACCTTATTCTTGACCACTTCTCATGACGACGTTTGTAGTCTACACAGTGTTTTTTTCACTTAACAAAGTGAAGCTCATACAAAATAGAAGGCTGTTTCAGACCGAGATAGTCTCACCAATTGTCAACTCTACGGAGGAATAGGACCGCCATAACCTACATTCTAGTGCTTTCTTCCCCGTCATTTTAGTGCAAATTCTCGTCATCGTGTTGTCGACAATAATGCACGTATCGTGCGTCCTGTCTTCTGTAAAAAGTCGTCCGTCTTACCAAGGGAACACCTCAACAATTAAGATTATACATTACAAAACTGAAAAGGTGAACAGCTGCGAGCACTTGTTTTCCTTTCTATAAATCTTCAAAATCTAGCGATGTAGAATGGTGTGCAAAAACGTCTGCGTCAGTTGGGATTTGAACTCAGATCTTACTCCTTCCTGGAGCATGTGCTAAACCGCTGCACTACCGACACTCGTTTTGCAATCCACTCTTTCTACGCTACAACGCGTTATATGTCAACAGCCAACCGTCTACGGTGTGGTGGGGCAGTCATTATCGATATTAAACCCACTTTTGTCGACAGAGCATAGAAAGAGTGGAGTGCAAAAAGAGCGTCGGTGATGCAACGGTTTAGCACATGCTCCAGGAAAGAGTAAGATCTGGGTTAAAATCCCGGCTGACGCAAGCGTTTTTGCACACCTTTCTACATCGTTGAGTTTATTTGAACATCATAACACCGCAATCGGCGGTCATATAAAGATGATTTGCGATTGATTCTTTAAAATCTGCCAAAGCATCACCTGACACTTGATTATACCATAACATTCTCACGAAAAAGACATGAGAAACCCTTGGAAGAAACTATTGCACCTAAATGTTTTGGTTTCAATGCTATTATTTTCCTCAATTCCAAGGACATTTCCTAGTGATTCACTAATAATTGCTTGCTTTTCAAGACTTTAACAACCACGAATCCGCTCTCTAAATGCCTATTAAATTTATCCTTGGAATTTTTCAAACTAATTTTCAATACTGAACACCAACATTTTTTCTTAGCCAGCATTATAGAAGCTTTATTGCATTCCAACGGTTAGCGAGTGATGTTCACGTTAGGTTCACCCTAAATGGGTAAAATTATAGCATCAGGTAAAAATGCAATACAAGCTTGGCGTTCGAGAACACCAATAGATAAGAAAAATCTCATCAGTGATACATATTTTACGTGAATGTTCTGATCAGTTTATTTGAAGTTATTTAAGTTATATTCGCACTATGAAGAGTGCGATTTGCCAGAAAATTGGGGCTCACCTCCCACGCGTTAGCAGAAATCGCAAAAAAGGGAAATACTTGGGATTTAAAAGTTGCCAACTCGCTGCTTGCATCACAAGACGGTTTATAATGCTTGAGGTCCTCCTTTGTTAGTTGCACGCCAAATGCCTGAGTAGAAATTGTAGTCTCCATTGCAAATCATAGCAACGGACAAAGCGAAGCCGATGACAATGAAGGTGCTACAGCAAAGTATCGCTTTTTTTTTATTGGCTAACTATACATCAAAATCATTGCTTCAAATAGTATTCCTATCTATTTCGTTTCTTACTCAATGTGATCATATCACGAAGAGCAGAATAAAACAGTTTTGAACAGACATTAAGTGACACATATAATCGCTCTGATACTTTTCATAAACGTCTACCTGAGATTGAAAGTACTCGCCTTATTATAAAATTTCTAGCTCTCACCTTGACCCGCAGGTATCACTCCAACTCCCAACGCTATAAAGATCATGTCTCGCAGTGAAAACATAAAGAGATCGGTTGAAAGATTTGTCATATTTGTGAGAACATCCCTATTTTGGACAATAAAAATCTTAGCAAATATTGTAGATAAAATTAAGAGTAGATGTCACATTTTTTCATGGGACCGTTCCCACGACAACAAATTTGGAACTCAACACTCAACTATGAACGACGCTGATGTGGAAGTTCCTCCAATTTCCCGGTGTGCTTTGGAGGTTTCCATTTCGTTGAGTTCAAAATGAAATCTTTCAACGCACGTTTTGTGATCAATTCTGCTATTTCGAAGCACAAAAAAATCAGTTGGCGAGGATTGCACGCTAAATTTCATTAGGACAAGGTAGGTGAAAGGGATCACTTGGAAGGAAATTCTAATGAATTGTGCTAGTTCCTCAGAAGTCATGCCTCAAATTCTTTTCTCACCAATATATATGTAATGCTATGACATAGTATTATGACTTTTCAAAAATAAAGATTGCGTAGTCAAATAAACTCGGCGTTACAATTGAATTCTAAAAGGACGCACATCATTGGTGGGAAAGGTTTTGGCAGCAAATTTTAGGAGACTAAATCACGTTATTCTCTTATTTCAAGTGTTTTCTTAAGACCACGCTCAAATTTCAACAGATCTCTTCATTTTTACTTGAGCAACATGTAATGTGGTGTGTGGGACTGGAGCACACACAGAGGATTGGCTAAAAAGGATTGAAAGACGACGGTTGCTGCCCGACTTACGAGACTGTAAGGTCGAAACACGTGCATCGAGCTGTACGAGAGCCCTTTACCAGACCACATGGCATGTTGGCTCGAATAAAATTAAAGAGATGTATTAAATCGCGTTAGTTAAGCTTTGATGTTTTCATTAACTTCTCGTATTCACTACGCGTATGAAATCTCCTTTGTTAATGAAGAGGCCAACTGATTGCTAAAAAAAACTTCACGTCCTACGGAAGGCATGAAAGAGGAGGGAGTGAGATTTCACCTAGAATCTAGCATTACAATTAAGAAGAAGGAGAACCGTATCAAATTGGCCGTATGGAAACAAATGTAGTAAGGTCGTCTTGCCAGTGAGACACCAGAATCCAACATTTTATAGGATCGACAGTGCATCGAAATGAGAAATAAAGTGGACGCTGTTGTGAACACAATCGAGATGACGCTCAGCTGAGACGTCCTTAGTCACCTTTTCTACGTTACAAATTTTACATCAAGGCGATGTTTATGAAGCAGCCTTAATTCTCACAGCTCGTGCAAAAGGACAACTCAAATCAAGAAGATATTATAGAATTCGTATAGTGATATTGCCAATTCATTTGTGAGACGGCCACTAATTCTTCAAAGCAAGAAGTTGGAAACTTTTTACCCAAAATTGCGCTAACAAGCAATTATCATTGGATCTCACAAGAAAAATGCACGAAACTGCATTAAGCACAGTTCGACTTTTTACTGATGGATGAGATTAGTTTCGTTCTCCAGCTCATGAAATTGCTGTGCAGCATAAGATGGACCTAACTTTCTGAAGAGCTCTCTATTGGCGGTTGCACCTCCAACAAAATGAAAAATGTTTTGGAAAACATTTCTTCCGCTACGTTAGGTCTCATACCAGAAGTGAGCGAAATAGTGTGCTAAGTAGAGAATTTTACAAAATTTCTATATCTTAGCTATAATTCTCCGAATGGGAACGTAAGAAGCTCTGCTTGTCTGTTTCGCCAACGACAAATGGAAGGCACCGTCAGCGCTGTCAAACTCATCGTCTGCGTCATGAAATTTTTGCGAACGATGATTGGAACTGATTAGGCAGTTCCGTGTCGAACTTCCGCCTTTGAACAGTTCCGTATATTGGCAGTCGCCTTCTGTCGTTTCAATTTGATTTTCGAGCGGCGAACAGCTCAGCTACAGCATTTTTTCTGCACTTTGAATACAATGTTGAAGTATGTCAGCAAATTTCAGATCTCTGATTGCATCAAACTATTGCATCAAAAGTCATATAAGCATGACTGCTTCACAACGTTCATTTTATGCGGATTGCCACAACTTGTATTATCTGTTGGGTTGCTGATCGTCGAGTCACTCGTTCGACGGCCAGTAAACTTTCCTTTTTGCCTATTCGTGTGAAAGAGTGACACAGAGGGTTCTCTAGGTGAATCTTCACACAAGCCTCTCGTGAGGAGATCCGACCATTGGGTCGGTGATACTACTGTTGTCCGTTTGACATTCTCGACATTCCGAAAGATTCTCCGTAATGTCCCGCAAGAATACCGTTACACAGTTGGCAAATATGAACTTTTAGAAAGCATTGGCATTATTCCAACGAAAATAGCACTTCTAAAGTCTTCTCAATGATCTTCTATCTCTCTGCGGCAACAAAACAACCTTCGGCATTCAGAAAAGTTCAATTTTGACACAGAACTACTACATTATCTTTGGATCTGATGGCATATTCTAAGCCTTTCATGAGGTCGTTATGGCACTTATAAAGTACTTGACACGCGTTTTGGCTTGTCAGCCGTCATCAGTAGCATGGTGCCTTGATTTGAGCTAAGGCCTTGTAAGGGCATATACACCCTACATCAGAGGAATCGACGATGAAGATCTTACAGTGCACGAGCAATGTGAAAATGTCACTACACACTGCGGAGATAAGAAATCACTACATGTCTAGTGACGAGATCATCTAGCATTTTAGTGATGGCATAAAATATGCTATTGATTATACTGTTTTGAGCGAGGTCTCGAAAACGGTCGAATATAAGATATTATCCTTAAATCATTGGACAATGAGCTGTCAGCCTATCTTCGCAGCAGCGCGAACCGCTAGCCGAAAATTCTCGCTATCTCGAAGAGGATAAAAAATCAGATACACCGGATATGTGAAGTGTATCAGCGACAACTGGGCAGGAGCAGTGAACATTTTAATAGAATGGAATTGAAATGACCAGTCAAACTTTAATGTGAGCAACTATCTCATATCCGATAAGGATTGATAACTCATGGGAAAGCTTTTCCCACATGACAGTGTGGGATGGAGATTGGAATCCAGTCTACTATGTCAATGAAGGACAGAACGATAGGCGGTGACACAAATGACATGCATCTTTACATATAACACGCCATGAATGAGTTTCAGACTGATCCTGGGCTAATTAACAGTCATGTACTCTTCAGTTGAGTCCTAGCAGGTGGAGCGCAGGATGGAACTACTACGGAGACTTCATAGTTTGAGACAATTTGCTTAAACAGAAAAAACTAGCAATATTTAAACGGATAGAATAACCTATCTAAGCTATACTTAAGGTGTAGGAAAGAATTCTGAAAACATAGGATATGTTTCTGCGCACATAAATTTTTCTCAAAAAATATCTAACGATTTATCTGCGTTGCAGGAGCATTTGATCGCCTTGTGTTAGTTCAGATAGATTGTGGCGGACTATTTTCTACTTCGATCCTACTTGAGATTTTGCGCTAAACAACTTCATTAACGGTATCACAAAAAAATGCATACGATATATCGAAGACGAAAAAGGGATAAGTCAAAGGTGACAGATGATAGTATACGTTGTGAAGCACACCACCATCACCACCTTCAAGAAAAGACTCAAAAGAAGCTAAGAGGCCACACGAGATAAATCATTAGATGTCAAACATATTGTTGAAAGATCATAGAGCGATAGTAACGTATATCTTCGATACTTTCCTCAGATATTCATAAGTCGCATGAGTTCGCTTCTGAGGAGGTGCTTTCTTGAACTCTTTTAGATACCATTTTACCCTAACTGAAGTTCATACCAGTTTATTTAGTTGAAAATACAAGAAAGCACTTGGACTCTGGTTCTTAGGAGTCAGGAAAAATTGTACTTCTTCGATAGTAGAAACGGCTACAATGTGGTAGTACAAGTTTGTCAGGTCGTGGCACATACTTCGATTTGAACCCTACAACTCCAGCATCAGATGGTTTGAAGGAGATGAAAGGTTAATTTGAGATAAAAAGAGATAAAGGAAATAAAGACTTTACCTTCGGCAAAGGTGAGCGCTTTTTCTCGCCAATGGACATGTCTGCTTCACTGTTTTATTTGCGGGAAGATCTAATATTTGAACAATAAAGTAGTGATCATACATAAATTAGCAAAACACAAACAATAAGTCAATAACTGCTAAAAGAATGCGTATTGTGTCAATAGAAGTGCTGCTTACAACCCACCAGTGGACTACATAGGTCCCTATCGTATTTCACATTATAATCCACGAGATTCGCGAATACCCTATTCTACAAGTGTCCACGTAGGTAAGGAATAAACGGATAAAACTCTCGGCGTTCATCAATTCCTGGTGGCGTAATGGTAGCATGCGAACCTGGTATGGGTGAAACGCTGGCCCATTACCGCCGAATGTTTGGTTTTGTTTCCGGCCATACCACGCTGTAAGCGCCCGTTTTACATAGGTATGCTGACATATCTAATGAAGCAATTGTCTAAGAGACACACAAAACTTGGGAAAAAACTTTTAGTGTCAGTTCATATAGAAAAAAGTGCATTGTATCGCCTCACCACCTCCGAAATGATTGAATTTACAAGGAGATAAAGAGAGCTATAGGTGAAACATTTCACAATGTTAGGAAGAACAGGAAAGCGAGAACTATCTATGTCTTGTGCTTGTTTCATGTCTATCTTGTTCTCACGGATCTTACTAGGAAGCGAATTTTCCGCAAACGTTTTGCGTGACCAATCTTCCATATTGCTCAGGACTTCCACGGCCTGATTTATCTCAATGTCCGGACACTCAATAATCTAGAGTGATGAATCCGGTTTAATCACTTACGTGCGAAAAGGACATTGTTAGTCCACAGTCTACAGAAAAGCAGTGCAAACATGAGGTAAATACACATTTAAGAATACTGAGTGGTGTGAAAACATTCAATTTCAGACGGGGTTGTACCCGCCCATAACTGGACACGTGCTGCCATTCTACCACTGTAAGAGACGATAGCAGCACTGACCTGAAACATTGGCAAGGCACCGCTCTATTAACACTTTTGGTTGATTTAACTTATCGCTTATATGTAATATATATATATATTTATTTATTTATTCATTTATGCATTGACATTATATATATATATATATATATATTGTATCCAAAAGCACCAATAACTGAGAGCGTGAGTGGATTTTATTTTTCACAGTAGTAGCAAAGCAGGCCGTCGAAGGTGTATTGGTAGCACTGGTGAAATAAAGTGTTGTTACATATTATGATCAGCGTAAATTGAGAACCTTATCTGTCAGTAACCGGCAATTTCAACGAGTGTCTATCTTTCATGGTCGAGGCATATCGTAGTCAATCCATATAAATCGTCACATTTCACCAACTCCTTGTGCCATTCTACGGGCAGCTGAATGCATTAATCTTCAGATGTGAGGTGAATCCAAAAGTCCACGTTTCCATATAGGCAACTTACTCTGGTGGAACATTGCATCACCTACGATGTGAGAACTTAGTGAACTCCTATTCGAATATTCCTAGCTTTTTAAGTCTTCTGCTTCCCTACCGACATTCTTTAACAAGATATTTAACTCACAGTCAAAACAATTAAGCATAGTGCCCTCAACGTCGACCAACCACTGGGGGACGTGTCACACATTCGACTTCATAATTCATCCTTACAGGTGACTGAATGCGCCTCTATATTTATGGTGGTAGTTTACATGTACCAACCCAGTGATGCTATCCTCCTAGACAACTCTAATACAAATTTACCGCCCCGGAATGATGGCAAGCCTGGTGAGCTTTAGGGGTGGAATTAGGCCATTGCCCTCATCTTTGTCGCAGGGCACCTCTAACCACTTCGCGACAAGCACCGCTTTAAGCACGTTTGATAAGTCACAAATACTGTCATAAATAGAACATCGGAGATTTCCTATGTAGAATTACTGAACCGTAAAAAACAAGAGAACCGATCCTTTTCGCTGGATGAGAAATTTTTGGTAAGAGTGTCAGCATTCTTTCGAAAGCTTGAATCTCTAGTCAGCGCGCTGCGTAGCTCGTTTTTCAAAAATACCTTTTGTAACGCTGCTAAATTCAAAATGAAATTATGTTTTACATAGGCTGAGCAATTCATCTACTAGTCCGCTGGAAGCACGAAAAGCACATGAACGTGTAGAAGGAATCTTTTGAATTCAGAGTTAGACGTTCTATCTAGAGTTTCTTCCAAAGCGCACAAACAATTCCTAGTTGAATAACAAAAATTGCACTTTCATGCTATTTACCGAAGCGCCCATCGATCGGTGAAGTGTTGAATTAGCCGCATCCGCCTGCGTTCACGCCCCGTGGACTAGCCACAAGACACATACTCGCGCATGCGAATCAATCTTATTTTTCCTGCTGTTTCGCAGACAAACGGTCTTTTGACAGAATAAGGACAGCGTTGGAATCATCTAACTCTATCAAATGATTACTAATATTCTAGACAAAGAGCTATGTCTTGCGAGAACAACAAGTATCTATGATAAATTAAATTGTCTCTTACCACACGTGGCATCTTCTTTCGCGAGCGTAACGATCTCTAATCTTTTCCCAATGCTCATGGATCGAATGAACATCACCTAAACCGAGTTGACGAGGAATTTTATCTCTACACCACTTCATAACAGTATCATGATAATAAAACTACATATTCAAGAATGCTGAATAATGCAAAACTTTGAATCTCGAGCGGAAGCGGAACCCGTGTCCTCACCTTTTGTGGCGGCGTGTGCTAACCATTAAACTTTCGGGAATCATTTTATTGTCACTCTTTCTTCGACGGAGTGTCGAAAAATTATTTCAGGAACAAATAGTCAATAACGTCAGCCCTCAAGAACATCAAGGAGAGAATGCTGAAGAAATCGTCCACCGTATGGGAAGAGATGTAGCGCGTTTGACTTCCAACCGGATCGAAAGTCTTGCATATTGCTCAACATGCTTGGATATATGACTACAACATAAATCCTATATTATCCACCAATGCACAATGATACGCAAAACTCTCAACCTTTGGCGGGAGCAGAACCCACGTTTCACCCTTTCCGGGGCGCATCGTAAGAAGAGTGATAGCAAAAAGGAGCCGCAGCAGTGCTGTAGTTAACACACGCGCTCAATGCTACGCGGGCTTAAGCTCCCACCCGAGGTTCAGGTATTGCGTGTTGCTCAACATTTCCAAGTCATTCAAAATAATTCAAAAAGAAGAATGTCTAAAGCCTAAACGAGGTTGGTACACCAGGGCCATACAACGGTGTTTCGAAGGTTTCGGCCTCCTCGCCAGTGACCCCCGCCCCGCATTAAGCCTTGCACTGTAGCAAGGAGGGAGGCGTATGTGGTGATGGCATAGTGTACAATGACACTGGTCCATCAACACTTTTCAGTCGATGGATTTCGGCTGTTAGATCAAAACTGATCCATAAGATCGAATGTTTTTAAGACTTTGCAATAAACATTCAAAATAACTCCAAAAGAAGAATGTCTAAAGCTTAAATGCGGTTGCTACAATGCAGAGCTTGAGGTGGGGCGGGGGTCACTGACGAGGCCGAAACCTTCAAAACACTGGTGATGGCCCTGGCATACCAACCTCGTTTAGGCTTTAGACATTCTCCTTTTGGGATTATTTTGAATGGTTTTTGCGAGGTTCTGAAAACAGTCGATTTTATGGATTTCCAAGGCAGATTATCGATTAATCTAGGCATTGATTGAGTAATTCCATGACCTTCTTTTGTTCAGCAAAAAAGAATTCTCGCCTAAGTAATACTCGGTGAATCTGGTCTACATATTGATTGTGGACTAGTCAACAACAAAACACGACTCTGACGAAAGCGAAGCTGCCGATGAATTACAACTGACACGAACTCTTTTGCACTATTTTGTAGAAAATAACGTCTATTAACTTCGCGTTTGGTAAACAAAATAAAGTTAAAAAATCAATCAATATTGTTGGATATATAGTTACATAATTACTATAAAGTTGTCTAAATGAGAAATGTTGCCGATTACATGAACATTATGCAATACCTGGGTAATTCAAATGCGCAATGACACTGCTCCAAGCTCGATTTCGCCATTCTGAGTGCCGATATTTTGGATCACGAATGTCGAAGAATCAATAACACTGGCGAACTTCTTCTCGAGTTTCGTTCAGAAAGATGGGTGGGTCGCAGTTACTTCAGAAAGTCATCCGCTTAGTTGAACATAATACTACTTCGAGTTTGGCGAGAAAGTGAGCATTAGCCAAAAACCACGCCGGAATGTTCCTTTCCTGCCGGAGATTAAATTGCGGTTCTACCGATTATATGTGGATCCAGAAAAACGAGAGATGTTTGAGGTACTGCATGTTGACTGATCTCTCTGATACTTCACTTTTCATTTCTTAATTCCATATCTCTAACCAAAAAGAAACCACAGATGTACAGTTTATGAACACCGAGTAATAAGAAAGGAGTAACGAAATATAAAAATTGGCGGCACACAGTTTATCCCAATTTGCATGAGTGTAGGAGCATCGCCTTGGCAGTTATAAAACTTTGACTAAATGATTCCAGAACCTCAGTTATTAAATAAAAAGGATAGTAGGAATGCAAACTAGACAATAAATATATAGCCTTCATGATAGGAATCGTATATATTTATAATCAAGATCAGTTATGAGTTATCGTTGTTTTGAGTGAGGTCTATAAAAATAGTCGAATGAAAAGGTAAAAAGTTAGTAATATTTAAGCAATAAACACGAAGAAATAATGAAATTTTAAAGGAATAAATAATGACTGCGAAAAAACAACAAGTTAATGAGAGACAGAAAACAAGAATGTGCTGAAATGATACTCAAACAATGAAAAAACCTCTGGCTTCGATAACCAAGTACTAGCATCTCATTAGTTCTCTTTTGATGTTTATTGATGTCTAATGACACGAGTGCATTTCTACTCACATCTTCACGCTTGTGGGAATTGTAGTGTGCTCTCAACGCTTCATAATATTTTGTCTTCATTGACTCATATCTACTGAGATTTGGTAGGATGAACCACATACCAAGACGTTCACATGATCAGACATCAAGCTGATTGCAAAATCTTTTCATACAAGCAGAGTCTTGATTTTTGATCTTTAGTATAAGCACGCCAAGGACCTCCCTTTTTGAGGCATCCCGCCCGGTTAGTCGCGAGGGCACTTGGCGCCTCCACAGGTGATGGATAGGGGAATAAACGAGAACCAAAAGCGACTGTGTGCTTCCCAGAGACGCAGGTAGATTCAGGGAACGAGCTCCCTACTTCTGTAGCGCACGACTTGACAAAAACTCTATTTCTACAAGTCAAGTCGGCCAAAAACCTGCAATTAAGCGGCTGGGAAGTACATGGGAGGCGGTTAGGAGTAGCCTCCAACAAATAAGCTCCTCCCGCTCCTCCGAGAGAGACTGTCAAGCTACTCGTGAGTACCCAGTCCCCACGTTTAGAGCCTGGCAAGCTACACGCTGGGTATAGAAATGCCAAAAGCAACAACAAATATGGGCCTCATTCCCCTGACCCCGAAGGAGCCCCTGGTACGGCAGCGCCAGGTAGGACGAGTACGGAGAGGCTGCTCAAACCTCAGGGCCGAACTAGGCTGCCAAGATCGAAACGGGCTAAAATGACTATCTGTACCTACAATGCAAGAACCCTTGCTAACCAATCCGCTGTAGAAGATC
The DNA here is from genome assembly GCA_019055375.1 of Parelaphostrongylus tenuis. Taxonomy (NCBI): domain Eukaryota; kingdom Metazoa; phylum Nematoda; class Chromadorea; order Rhabditida; family Metastrongylidae; genus Parelaphostrongylus; species Parelaphostrongylus tenuis. Next base: position 42,997 of record JAHQIW010005997.1, on the reverse strand, counting down.
TATTGATTCAAGCAAGAAGAATAAGGTACGACGTCACTGGCCTGGCTGAGAGGAGAAGGCGCCATCCTTTTCACGCTGTTTGACACTGGAGAAAAACTGTTCCTTGGTACATGCGATCGCAGAGGTGCAGGCGGCGTTGGCGACCTCGACAAATCGAATTTGACCGTGAACATTGATTCGTTCGAACAACGAACAACCCGTATCGGACGATTACGGTTGAAACGATGTGGTTCTATAGCGGCTTTGACCATCTTCGTTGCTTACGCACCAACGTCAAGCTATGACGAAGACGAAGTCGAAGCGTTCTATATGGACCTCGAAAAATTCTTCAGAGAAGATCATACATTCTTCAAGGTCACTGTCGGAGATTTCAACGCAAAAATTGGACTAGAAGAACGTCTGAAGAACGTCACATAGGGACCCACGGACTAGAATGGAATGAACAGGGTGAGAGGCTATCTGAGTTTATCATGACGACCCAAACCATTCATGGTAACTCGCAGTTCCAAAAGCCTCTTTCTCAGCGATGGACGTGGGAGTCTCCCAATGGAGAGCACCATAACGAAACTGATCACGTCATAGTAAATCGAACGTTTTGCCTGACCGATGTCGCTGTTGTTCCTAAGTTCTACACGGGATCAGACCATCGCCTCCTTCGCGCAAAGTTCCGATTTTCGAGAAGAAGAGAGAAAGCCGCTAAATCCAAACAACGAAGTTCCAGAACTACCAAAAACTGGGATGTATTCAAATCATTAATCGGCTCTTGGGAAGATACCGTTGTCGACAACATCGGCGAAGAACTACGATCGACTCGTTGAATATCTTCACGTTAGCGCTATAAAGCCGAGAGTCCTAAGGTCACGAAGAGACGCTTGTCTCCGCAGACACTCGAGCTGATACGTCAACGTGGAATCGCGCGAGCTGCAGGCAACCGAAACCTTACGTCCGCACTTGCGAAACGCTGCAGAGAAGAGATAAAAGAAGACCTCGAAGAGAGAAGAGCAGCAGTTATGGCAGAAGCTGCAGAAGCTGGAAGAGCATTTGCAAAGCCCAGCGAGGCTTCGCCAACTACAAGACGAAGATGATTGCACTCCGATACCCTGACGGGACACTGACAGCTTCCTGAAGGGCTATGGAGAAAATCATCCACCAATACTACTCGGATCTCATCGCTAGCCATGTCCTCTTACCGTCATATAAATTGAAAGAGGACGAATATGTCGTTCCACTGGTCCTCCTTCCGGAATCCGACATGCTATATCGGCGGTGAAGAACAGAACAACACCCGGTCCAGACAGGATCAGACCAGAACTTCTGAAGAATCTGCAGCCAGTTCTCATCAACACCTTGGCTCGGCTCTTCACTCGCTACCTGTCAGAATGCAAGGTCCCTATTCAATGGAAAACCAGCAAGACCGTATTATCGTTCAAAAAGGGAGACCTTCACGACATAGGCAATTATCGCCAATCTGCTTGCTGTCCGTTGTCTATAAACTCTTTACTCGAGTCATCCTAAACAGGATTGACAGAACACTGAACGAAGGACAGCCAGGCGAACAAGCAGGGTTCCGAAAAGGATTTAGTACCATAGACCACATCCACACGATTACAAGACTCATTGAAGTTTTACGGAGAGTACAAACAACCACTCTGTCTCACTTTCATCGATCTGAAGAAAGCCTTTGATTCAGTGGAAACAGAAGCGGTTATAGAGGCTCTGGATAACCAGGGCGTCCCTACTCGGTACATAATGATCCTTCGTGAGCTTTGTGAAGAATTCGTGACCGAAATATCTCCATTCTACAACAATATCACCATTGACGTAAGAAGAGGGGTTCGACAAGGCGATACAATTTCGTCAAAACTATTCACTACCACCCTACAAAACGTCATGCGAACATTAGAATGGGACGAAATGGGAGTGAAAATTGACGGTCGACAATTAAACCATCTTCGCTTTGCTGACGATATCGTTCTCATAACACCAAGCATCAGCCAAGCGGAACGAATGTTGACCGATTTCGATAACGCCTGTGGAAGGATTGGTCTTCAACTGAATCTAACGAAAACAATGTTCATGAGGAACGGATGGGTTTCTAATGCCTCATTCACGCTCAACGGAACGACAATCTCCGAATGCTCCAGTTGCGTCTATCTAGGTCGTGAAATCAACATGATGAACGACCTAGCTCCAGAGTTGAGCAGGAGGAAACGAGCGGCTTGGGGAACGTTTAAGAGCATCGAAGATATAGTGAAGAGGACAAAGAACATACGACTCAGTGTCCACCTTTTCGTCTCGACAATTATCCCTGCCTTGACGTATGCAGCAGAAACCTGGTCGCTACGTAAGCAGAATGAAAGATCACTTGCCGTTATCGAACGCACAGTCGAATGTTCGATGCTAGGAGTATCCCGTCTCTCGCAAATGAGAGAAAGGATCCGAAGTTCCGACCTACGTCAACGATCGAAAATCAGAGACGCCGTTCTACACGCCAGGATATCGAAAATAAGGTGGGCCGGACACGTGATGCGCTTCAACGACAACCGATGGGCGAGAGCCGTTACCGACTGGATTCCTCGGGACATCAAGCGCTCTAAAGGAAGACCACTGACCCGTTGGTCCGATTTCTTCACGAAAGCGATGGAAGAAAGATATGATGCTCAGCGAATCCTAGAGCAAGGAGGACCCACTGGGCTACTCTTGCGAGCGATAGGGAAAAATGGAAGAGTTGCTGGTACCCGCTCGAGTCACTCGACGATCAACGGGACGACAGGTGACAGGTGACATTATAAGCACGAGTAATGATTCATTCTCTCTTTCATATGATCTCCTCAGTAGGCTATCGATTATGTTAAGTGATCAGGCTTATGTTGGATATTGATACTAGAAAAATACGTTAGGACACCCGATTTTCATGTAGGTCAAAACAAAACAAAAATGATGGAGACTTTTATTTTAATTTTTACTGTCATTGGGAAGGTCTTTTGTTGAAACTAAAAAGAACGATCCTCATTTCGACACAAATTTGGCCCTGATGTGGCATTCATGCACAGCAAGATGAAAAAAAGAAACTTATATTCAGCCGTTAGTAAACATTTTCACCTTGTCTTATTCAAGTTCTTAAAGTCATGCGGTTGCTTGAGAAATGTAAATTTCAGCACTATGCTCGGTTTCTGGAAAAGCATCCATACTACATGCTACTAACGGAAAGAGTTTACGTTCTCCTTCTGAAGTAGTTTGAGTAGTGATTGTTTGCAATACACTGCGTTTTGTTTGTACTTATACGGTAGAATTTTTATTTTGAGGAAATTTTAATTCCACGAAAAGATAAATCAACACTATTGCAGTTTCTGTAAGAGTTTTTAGTCAAAGAAGGTATACTGTCCGAAAAATCATACGAAGCTACATCTTTGGCAAAACGACTTTTCAACTCTTTTTTCACATTTCTTTCGATCATGCCTTAGAATTGTTGCTCGAAAATACATTTCCTGCTATGTAATTTCTAGAAATTTATATAGATGGCCGTTTGGTATGTAGCCGAAATAGGACTTCATGAAGTTTGCGAATTCATCTTTTCCCGCGCTGCTAGAATTTGTAATTGTTACAAACAACGAGTAGCAGTTCTTGCTTTCGATCGATAGCTTGGAGGATGGAACTTGTGTACTTTGCTTTGATTCTGAAAAAGCCTTTTTAGTGAACACTACAAACGAATATAACATATCACCTCGCTTTCGGCGTGATTAGTCCGTTGTTTGAATTTCGCAACATGCTATGTTGGCAGCTATTATGGTAAAGCTTAGATGATGGGAGCTTTCACCAGTAAGGAGGGATGTTATATTAGCCAGCATGCTTCTGCATAGGCATTTCTAGTAGGAACCCATGCCTTTCATACCTAAATATATGTATTTCCAATACCGACTTGAACGTGCAAATAAACCTAATCGAGAGCGGCTACATAACAAAGTGGTACCGAAAGCCAAATAATAATATTATTCTTGTCCACTATCTCTCTTCTCATCCCTCACATATGAGAAAGGCTCTGGTAAAAACATGTTTCGAACAGCCGCCAATGTATGTACCGAGGAGGAGCAGAGAGTAGAATCCGTGAAACTGGCTTGGGAAATAGCCACTTCTAATGGATACAAATTTGTAACCCCTCAGCTTAGGTTGAAAGGAAATAATGCGCTTTCGAACGAATACTCGAATGAAAGGAAAGTCCCGTTTATCGTCCCGTTTTTTTTTCAAATGAGATTAGTACAGTTATAAAACGTTTCTTCAAAAGAACAGGTTTAGAGCAATCGGTAGCTATCATTGAAATACCACCGAATACTCTAGGCTCCAATTAGTTCGCAACCGCTTATATGACCGTCTCTGTATAATGAAGGATTGTAAAATATGTCCTAACGGCAGAGCTGCTGATTGCATGGGCGTAGGTACAGTCTGCCTAATCTCTTGCAAAGCGCGTTGCGATAAATATATTGGCGAAACGGGTAGGCCGCTCTATGGCCGCATAGAAGAACACCTAGCTGACAAGCGTCTTAATAGATGGAATACCCCGCTAGGGACACACAGAAGACAGAAACACGACGGAGTAGATTTTGATGTCAAAGTCACCATCCTTGCGCAGGAACATAAAACATCAGCGCTAAAGATTTCAGAAGCATTTTGGATTAACGCGACCAATCCAATCATAAACCGCAGATAGGAACGCCTCGCTATCACGCGTAATTTGAGTCGGCATATAAGACTGCTGTTTTGATGGGTAAAGTGTATTACGAGCCTATGTGATCTCCTTCCGTTGGTCTCCACTTAATCATTCGGTGAAACATATATAAAAAGCGGTGAGTATGTTGAGAGCTGATTTTGTGCTTGATGCAATTGAAATCTAGGTCTGGTGATTTTTTTCTGAAGGAGCAGTAAGGGTTTTGACTGAATGGACTGCAGACAATTTGCTTAAAGAAGAAAATCAGGAATCTAAGCATACGATTGAAAAGAGATCCTTTCTCAATTTCACCCAGTCATCTTCGGCTCTTATAAATAATCACTTGTATATGGGAAGATTAATAGATACTCAGTTGAAGGTTTAAAGTGGTGTCACCGCACGAAATATGTAGCAATCTATATCAAATCTTTTATTGTATTTTTTTACATTTGTAATCGTTGTCCAACTAAAGACCTTGTGAGCATTGGTTAGGCTATAATGGGAACAAAGGACTCGCTCCTCTCATCATCTTTGCATACCTCTGATACTATTAGAAGGATAATGCAATTATATTCTCGAATTACAGGCATGCAAGAGTTTTTCCTGAGTACTTTTTTGTAGATTACCAGTAACATCATAAAGAAAGCCGGATTTCAATGTAACTCGTTGCATCACTCTAACTAATCATCAATTATGTGATTAATGAGTTTACCGATGCTCAGATGCTACATATGCCGGTTTAATGAAAATATGTGTACTTATCACATTTGAAATTTAGTTTCCACAGCGTCTCTACTGTAAACCATGGCAACAGGCAAAGTGAAGCCGGTGACGGTGAAGATCCGAGTGCTTACTGCAGCGAAATTTCGTAGTTTCTTCATTGGCTGATTAAACATCAAGTTACTATGTTGAATAATGATTGTAGTTTCGCATTTCTTATTTTGAATTCGGAGGCGCAGTGCCCTAGCGGTTGTGATGCTTGACGCAGCGGGCGTGGGCCAAACGCCGCCCCAACACTCTTCAGCAATCAACATCGAAGTCCCCTACGGTACGCCATACAGGCTATCCTCGAAATTGAGGCGCGGTCAACTACTGTTATGCGGCGTTCAAAAAGAAGACAAAAAAATCAGTTGAATTCTGGAAATTCAGGATATGTTCAGTGAAAAAAGAAGATTGTTAGACGGATCAAATGAAATAAAATAGAATAAAAAAGTTCAAATCGTAATCCTTCAATTAAAAGTTTCGGAATGCGACAATTTTGAGTACATATGAAGCGACACATATATTCGTTCTGATTGGAATTCATGAACTTCTATCTAATATTGGAAGTATTTGTGCAATGACAGAAATTTTGTGTTCCTTACCTTGACCAGCAGGCACCACTCCACATCCCGACACTACCGAGATTATGGCTGTCAGTGAAATCATAAAGGGACCTGTCAGATGGTTTGGCATAGTTGAAGAATATTCATTCTTGTTATCTAAATAACTCAATGAACATGGAGACTCTACTGAAAACACTTCCATGTTCTCGAATCAGGTTATTTCGCAAGACAACAATGGACTTAAAATCCGGCACTCATACATATAGCGCTGGCGTAGAAGCGCTTTTTTCTCCAAGTGCTCCACAGATTTTCAATACGTTAAATTCAAATTAAAGCTTTGAAAGCACGTTTCATAACAGATTCTGTTGAGCGGGAGCACGTGAAAATTGGTTGGCGAGGAATGTAGGCCGAATTTGTGAAGAAAACGAGGTACACAAAAAAGACCACTTGAAACGAATTTTCAGTGAATTCCGACTATTCACGTGCTGCGGCTTAACATCAATTTCCCCCATCTCTTTTGTGACACTGCGCCATAAAGTCGTGACTTTCCCGAAAATAAAAAATTTGCAGTCGACTACACATCGACGTTACAATTGCACTTTCAATGAAAAATTTGTAGAAGAAGATTTCGATTGGCAAAAATGAAGTAAAAAAAATTGTAAATTGAAGTACAAAAAAAATTGGTTAGAGAAATTATTGACAACAAGCTTGAAGGAAGCCTCGATTGCATTGGAGAAGCTTTGATCTTCTCATTAGCATTTCACATTTACTACGCCAGTAAAATCTCCTCTGCCATTTTTAAATCTGATTTTTGATATTGGTTCCTTGATCGATAAATACTTTGACTGATTATCGAGCAGGAAGTTCTACAAAGTTTCACAAGTGTTCAGAAATAGGAGGGGAATGAATTACCATAAACAGTCAAACAATACAAAAAAGACGAAGGTGATTTGTGTTGCAATTGGTCAAAAAAATATTGAGGTGTCTTTTTGAGGCACAAGAATGCTACACACTATAGGGCTGCGTGCATCAAACTATGAAAGTGATGTGGAAGCTTTCGAGAGCGGAGGGAGGTGACACTCAACTGAGGAATTCTTAATCACCTTTTTAACGCTCTTCCCATCAAACTTCTCGTCAAACTGGACGTTTATGAAGTGACCTCAATTTCTCGCAAATTCTGTAAGACGGGCACACAACTCAAATATCTCGAGAGCATATTTCGTGCAGTGAATTCTCATTTCATTCATCTTACAATCACAAATTCTTCATTGTATGAAGTTCAAAAACTTTTCACTCAAGGCTACGCTTCCGAACAACTTTTGGTAGATCTTACAAGAAATTGAAAAGAAACTCTACAGAAACTCTACAGAACTGCATTGAGTACGATTCCGACTTTCATGGAAGTGCGCAACAGCAGAATTTTTTCTCTAGCTCACAAAACTGTTGTGCATATACTACGGAAGTGCAATTTTGAAGATCTCTTTGCTGACGACTTTCTCGAGTACTCACCAGTATTTTATGATCACCTTTAAAGAATCGAAGAATTTTGTCGAAAGCGTTTCTTCCACAGCACAGGTCTCATCCCAGTGGTGGGCGGGATAGTGTGTGAAGTGGAAAATTTGTCGCATTTCCAAAATATTAGCGAGAGTTCTCATATTTGGTACGTAACGAAATCTGTTTTGCCTGTTTCATCAATGACAAATCGAAGGCACCGTCAGCTCTGTGCATTCATAGCTCGTGTTATGAATTTTTACGAACGATGATTGGAGATGAGTAAGTTGTTCAGCGTTGCAGCAGTTTGGCCTTCAATCAGTTGTAGTAGTTCCATATTTCGGGTGTTGTTTTAATTTAATCACTGACAGGCAAAGAGTTCCGCAGTATTTTTCCTGTACATTAGATACAATGCTGAATTAAACCAGCAATTTTCTCCTGCTCCTTTTGCAAAACTATTTCAATAAAGATCACTTGACCATAACTGCTTCACAACATTATCGAAAGGAATTATCCTCACCTGCATTACCTGCCGTCTCGATCACTGTCGAGTGACTTGAATGAGCACCAGTAAGTCTTTCATTTGTCTCTATCTAGCTAGTCGTTCTTCTAGGTTTTGTGTGAAGAAATTAGAGCACTGGATTGGTGGTTTTACTGTTATTCATCGAGATTCTCGACGTACCGAGTATTTTCCCTCAATCTCATTCCGTAAGAATATCGTTGCTCAACTGAAAATTGCGGAGTTACAGCAAGTACTGGCGCTGTTTAAACAAAAATCACTTTTCTGAAATCTCATAAATGACGTTCAATATTTCCGTTACGGCAAGACAACCTTAATCGTCGATAAGAATCTAATTCAACGCAGAACTACCACATTATCCTTAAATAAATAAGTAACGCATCACCAGTATTTTTTCGTAGCAGCGCGAACTGCCTGCTAGCAGAAAATGGTTACCGTCATAGAAGGATTGAAAATTAGATTTACCTGCACACTTGAAGCGTATCAAACCACGAGCATTTCGAACTCATGTATTTGAAAGGGCGATGGACTGACCTAACCAGACATCAGCTTGAACGACAATCATTCACTCTATATCCGATGAGCAGCGTGGGATGTAGACTGGAATTCAGTCTACTCTGTCATTGAACTGCAGAACGGTAGGTGATACCACAAATGACATGCATCTTTAAATATAGTGAACAGTAGATGACTTTCAAAGTGATCCTTATTCACAGTCATGTATTTCTCAGTTGAGCTCTATCAAGTGGAACGCAGGTTGAGACGACTACAGAAACTTCACAATTTGAAACATAATCCACTGAAACAGAAAAAGCTGGCTAGGTTTGAATGGATAGAATAACCCACGGGAGCTATATCTGCGGCGTAGAAAATAAATCCAATAACATAAGAATACTTCTGCGCTTACAAATTTCTCCTCAAAATACCCACCAATTTCTCTGCATTCCAAAAATAATTATTTGCTTTACGTTAGTTTATTTCTTCTTAATCACTGAGGCGGACTATTTCTCATTTCTATAAGCTTAGATTGCGCTAACAACATTATTAATGTATTCACAAAAGAAATAAGCAAGATACAGAAAATGGAAAGAAATATCAAAGGTGACAGGTGACAATATCCATAGTCGAACTTGACCAACATCGTCATTTGTAAGAAAAGTAGCTAGTATCAAGAAGTCAAACGATAAGTAGCATAAGGTGTCAAACATATTGTATAAATCCGAAGAGCGATAGTAACGTAATTCTTCACTGCTCTCTCAAATATCGTCTAAAACCCTATGAATTCGGTTCTTTGAAGGTGCTTTCTTGAACTCCTATGGATACGATCTTGGTGCTAACTGAGATTTAGATCTGATTTATATTGTTAAAAATATAAGATGACACTTGGACACTGATTCTGAGGTGTCATGAAAAATTTTACCTCTTTGATGGTGAAAACGACTGACAACTACAATCCGGCAATGCAAGTGTTTGATAAGTCGTGGCGTATACTTCGATATGGACCTACAAACCTAACATCAGGTGGTGTGAGGGCGCTAAAAGGTTAATCTACGAAAAAACAAGAGATAAAGGAAAATGTACATTCCACTTCCGGTCAAAGTGTGCGCTGTTTCCCGCCAATGGACATGCCTGCTTCAGAATTTCATTTGCGACAAAATCTAATATCTGAACAATAAAATAAGGATGATACGTGCATTAGCAAAACACAATTAAAGTCAATAAGTGCTAAAAAAATTTGCCTATTGTGCTGATGGCAGTCGTGCTGTTGAGGGGCTAACAGCCCATCAATGAACTACATAGATGTCTTCTAATATTCATTTAGAAACAACGGGATTCGTCAGTACCCTCTTTCACAAGTTCGCGTGTAAGCAAAGAAAAAAGGATAAAACTCTTGGCGCTTATAGTGTCTGGTGGTGTATGGTAATGCGCGCCTCCGATGTGAGTAAAACGCTGGTCCAACTCCCGTCTAAGGTTTAGTTTTGCTTCCGGCCGTACCACGTTTTAAGCGCGCCATCCTGTCCCTCGTAGGTATGACAACATATCTACAGAAACAGTTCTCTAGACCTCACACAGGACTTGAGAGAAAGAACTTTTAGTGACAGTTCATCTGGGAAAGGTGCAACATGTCGCCTCATTGCCTCCGAAAGACTGATTCAAAGGAAACAATGAGAGTTAGACGTAAAACATTTCACAACATTGAGAACAACAGAAAAACGAGAACTATCTATTATGTCCTCTGCTTGTATCATATTTAACTTGCTTCCACGGATCTCACTCAAAAGCCCATTTTCCGTGAACGTTTTGCGTGACCGATTTTTCATATTGTTCAGGGTCGTCGGGCAGATTTATCACAATGTCCGGGCCATCCGCAATGATCTACAGTAATAAAATCCAGCCAGATCACTAAACTATAATGACATGTAGCCGCACTTTATTAGAAGGCGTTTCGAACATAACGTAATCATACGTTCCAGAATATTTAGTGCTACGCGAAACATTCAATCCAGGTGGGGTTCAACGCATGTTTCACCCATAAACTCTAAACTACTACAATACCACTGAATACCACAATAAAAGAGATAGCAACACTGACTTGATACACCGGCAGGCACCGCTCTTCTACAACCTTTTATTCAGTACAATTCTTCACCTGTAGATTATTTATGTTTAACAACTCCGAAAAGTGTAGACGTTTTGAGTGCTGTGTATTACAGGACTAGTAAATCGGCCGCCTCGATGGTGTAGTGGTAGCGAGCGCCCCTGTACGGGAGAAACACAGTTTCAACTTTTGCCTCGGGTTGAATTTTGCATGGTACTCAGCACCTTAATTGTACAATTACAAACAACACAGCCTTGAAAATAAAAGTAAAATCACCGAGATTTTGACAAATGTCTGCTTCACGTGATTGAGGCCGGTCATTTCACAGCCAATCCATGCAAGTCGTCCCATCTTACCGACATTTGTGACAATCTGTGGATGATTAAATGCACTGATCTTCGAATTTGGAGTGAACCTAAATGTCCAGGTGTACACGCTCCTATATAGTGCGCCTAATTTGGAGAAACAGAGTACAACTTAGCCCTTTGAGAACCAGAACTGATAGGCAGGCGACATCAAAACGTCGCTTTTCCAGAGACACAACGCTGCCATTACAATAGCTAAGTGAGATTTGACTTTACGCGACACGGCATGAAACGTATGGTTTAGTCCTCAACCCCTAGGGGACGGCTGTAGATATCGATGCCCGCAGAGTGAGTTGCGTAGAGGTGCGCGATTTTCGTTGGTTACAGAGATTTTTTCTCCTTTATAAAAATTTCTGGTATTCTGGCACCACCTTGATAGAGCACGATTTTCTCTGCTCGCCCATATGCTTTTGAATCAGATGTATGTGTCGTATATAGAGAAATACGCTGATTTACTGCGTATTCATATTGAATTTGGCAATCAATCAACTGTCTTGAATTTTACAAAAGGCATCACAACAAAAATCTTTAGCTTTGATCTTTTTCCGTTTTATAATAGACTAAAAGTCATCATAGTGAGCAGAAGTTAGAAAGCAATGGGCGATTTTGAGAAATGATGATGCATGCTGTATGCGATACGAGTTCTTCGATAACTCTCACTATGGCTATGTTTGTATCAACCATTCGTTTAATTCCACTTATTTGGAGACGTACATGAGAAGAAGTTGAGAACTTATGGATAGTGAAAGAATTCTGAGTGTGGACGGACAATCGTGTTTGAATAAAAGAAAAGATGTGTAGCATCGGCGTTATGCAAACTAATCGTCAGAAATTTGTGTCTCCAAAGAAGTATTCTCGGTACTTTTCCCCTACCCGCACCGTATTCGAAAAAAACGTATTTTTCTCTCTTCTTAAGCATTTGTCATTTGATAGCCTAAATTTCGAAAATTTGATTAGTGTATTTCACTTTTTAAATGGCTTTTATATTGCGCTGTAAGGGTAAAAAATAAAATGTTATTTCACAATCAAGCATCCTACGCTGGACACACCTTTTCATTCGGACTTCCAATAACCATTTGATAGTAACATCTCAACGATTTCAATAATATGCCTAGTCTCTGCAAAAGATTTTATATCGCGTTGTTACAACCGAAAAAATATTTAGTTTCGCACACGGCGCCATGTCGGTCGCGCAGCTCATTTCACATATGGAGGGCGATGCGCGCCTAATACGCAGCCCAATATTTCCTTTTAGCTGTAACAACGCACAAGAAAATCTTTTCCGAAATCAAACAAATTATTGAGGTTTCTGAGATTTGTGCTATCGATTATTCGTTGAAAGTTGAGAGAAAAGTTGTGTCTAACGAAAACTACTCAAATGCGCAGCACAAATTTATTCATGTTTCTACAGCTCGCTAAGAGGCCTTTTTCAAAAGGCAACAGGACAATTGAGATCCTAGATGTTCAAGCTATCGATTGGCTATTGGAAGGACGATTGCATGATGCCAATTTTGCGTAATCCATGCACATACCAATGTAAGGCATGCGCGCCGAATGTGGAATAGAATCTTGACCACTTGGCGACCAAGTGGAAATCTGGGCAGGGCACGCGACGTGGTCGTGCGCCGAGCGCGGCCAGCTACAATCACAATGCGGTAATCTTCTAATTGAATTTTTACTTTTGTCGTCACTAAAAGGATTTTAATCGCCAAAAAGTAAGGAAAGATGATAGAAGAGAGTTTAATTAGGCTACTTGTAGTAGGAACATTGCCGATTATCCTTCCTAGAACTCCGCGGTCCAAGGGAAAAGCTAGATACACACGAAAATGGTGTGTTTCATACTATTACTAAACATTTTTGTCCTATCTCATCTACATTCATTCATTAATCAACCATATCATCATTCATTTTCCATGTTGACAACTTCTTGTTCTTATCTATTGCATCATATGAAGAATAGTCAAATTAAGCACTTTACCACTTGTTCTTCTGGAATCAAAGATTACAATAGAAATCTCCCAATTTGAAACTATTTCATTCCATGAAATACTTCAAAGTTATGATAATGACTGAAAATGAAAAATTTATCACTTGCTTACCAAAAATGATGCTACACACTGCATGCACTGCCATCTCATCAATAGTTCTCAATAATCCTTGAATATTAGTAAACTCCTAAAGTTGAAACTTTTTTGAAATATAAAAGATTTTTTTCTATCGATTTGTGGGCACTAACTTTTTTGTCCGCGTTTATTCTGTACTGCAAGCGCATTTTATCGCGGTGATTTTGACACTGGATATTTGTACCGTTTACACCCTCTACATTTTCCTTTCACTCGATGCCCTCAAAAAGATTTCATGCGCTCGATCAAAATCCCAGCTACGCTAATAACTCCAAAGTGATCACTTCCAACTAATTAGACGTCCAACAGTGAAACGGAGACCTCGTGCTGCCCAACTGCTTTCGGTGGGCATCGTTTTACCAGTGGGAGTATTCCCTCCACCGCGTGTTTTGATGAGGTTCCTCTGTCTACACGTTCAAACAGCTTGTAGCTTTTACTCCATGCTTAGCCAATCATAGAATTATTTACGCATTAGTTTTGTTAATTTTTATGAATTATAGTTCCCGAATGCAAAGAGCAGTTGGGTACTTTTGCCCGTACAGTGCGACTCTGGGCCTGAAGCCAATTGTGTTTGAATGAACAGCAGACAGATACCTATGGCGATCGGGGGAATGATGAGATCGAAAAAGACAATCATACTCCTACAAGATATTAGATAGAAAGTAAGAAAGTTGGAGTAAGAGTTGGAAGTAAACACATTTTTATGGTTTTCCTGTTAAACGCGGATCCTTGGGACGGCTGGCGTACTTCCTACTGAAAATGCCTACGAAAATTTTCTTGGTAATGTGTCGCACTCTCGTGACAACTAAGTGTCTGCATCATCTAAATTTCGCTATATAACTATCATGAGAATCTTTGGCAAAGTTCAAGCAATGAGATTACTATTCCAAAGGCGAGGCGTATTTTTCCCCGCGATGGTATTGCTCCATAGAAAAGCCTTTCTATAAACTAAGCCTAGAATAAAAATCTTCATTTCTCTGGCTAAGCTACTGATTGATTACTACTCGTCTAGTGAAAATATCTTTTATGTAAAAAATGCAAGGAAACACGAGCATATTTCACAGAACGTGACTGCACTTTACACATCCCGTACCTAAAAGTGGAGGTTTTTTGAACAACTAGGTTCTCTTTCTACTGAAAACAAGTTTACGAAAATCTATCTAGTAATATCCAATACTTTATGACGACAAAATTTCTCTGGAATCAGAATTTCACTGTACAAAACCAAAAATCTCCGGTGAAGTTGGAAAGATGAATTCCGATTGCGAAACTTCACATTTCTTTTAGTTAGTTGACCGTAACATGAAAGCTTTTTCGCAAAGCAAGCTCAGTATGACAATCTAAATTTTTCAAGCTATCGAATGACTACAAAAGCGAAAATAAAAAAAGGAAAGAATGTTATATAACACATTGAAATATATTCCCTTCCACAAATACTGAAGTTATTGAGGAAAAGCTTCATTCATTAAATAGTATTTGATTGTAAAATATTCCTTTATTGTTACAGCCTACTATAAATGCCTTTAGAGAAGCAAAATGCACAGTTCAAATCTACGAGATTTGAACTATTAATGACTTTTTAAACGCCTATAAACAGCGATAAATGCGTTTCTTTTTTGGAATGTGAGTGCTGATAGCGGAAGTACTGTATTCTCCGCAATGACGAACGCGCGCTCTTCCTACACTGACTCCAGCTACATAGTACATGTACCTCCACTTAGACCTCTACTAAAAGTGACTAGTTGTAGAAGATGCGGTTCCACAATACGTTCCTTCAAGAGAAAAGATACAAATGCACAGTAAAGGATGGAAGCTTTTTTTATTTTTTTACATAGACGCAGGATTATCATTGGAAAATAAAGGAATTCGAGACAAGTAACTGCTTTTCATATTAGAAATCCCATATTAAAGCCTTACTTGTAATTTTCCGTTCTTTTTGTGACGATAGGATACTTGTGACTTATAAACATACCTATAATAACCAATAAACCACCTATGACGTCCAAGCTGCGGGGTAACATTCTAGGCGTAAAATGCAATTTTTTCCGTTATTACAGCGCTCTATGGCAACCTTTGAAAAGATCCAATTACATCATCAACATTCCTGAGATTAGTGCTATCTAATGACTAATGAGATTTTGGTGAAGAGCCATATCTAAGCCCCAGCCGTGGAAATGAAGCAAATTCGGTGTGAAACATAAATTTATTTTGGCTGCTACAACGTAAAAAAAAGTCCTTTTCTAAATTAAACATGCAGCTGAAGTTACAGAGAGTCAAGTTTTCAAATGATCCCGGAAAGCTTAGAGAAAAGTTTTGTCAAGCGAAAAAGGCTTTCAAACAGTTATGTACCACTGCTGGTACATAACGTCCCTCAGGGGTAAAACAGTTAAGATCCGAGAACTGTTGGACTGCTAATTAAATATTATAAACACTTTTTTATTTTCCCCTTCTCACACACTAGAGAAGGCAAAAGCACTTAGCCGTATCCAAAATAACAGATGATGAAGCTCTCAACGTCGAACAACCCTTAATGGATCCGTTGTGATCGACCTTAATCCTCTTTTGAGGTGACTGAGCGCACACCTGACCCTTACAATGGCTCGCTGCGGTCCATCGATATATTCAATGCAGCTATCCTCCTAGACAAGTCGGGTACAAATTTACCGACGCAACAGGCAGGCTTGGTGTCCCTTAGGCGCCGTATAAAACCGTCGCCTTCATGTCCGTTACAGGGCACCTTTAACCACTGTGCCACAAGCATCCTTTTCAGCATCTTTGAAAAGTCGTAAAATTATTATAAACAGAAGATTGGAGGAATTCCCTGTCGAAATCCTAAACAAAAAGCGACTATTCATATGTTCATTTAAAAAAAAAAAACGAACCCATTCATTGAAAAGAGATCCGTTCAAATCATAGTGCAGAACAACACCTTTACATATCAGAGTAGAGATCTCTGGGCAAATGAAAGTATATATATATATATATATATATATATATATATATATATATATATATTCTCATAAATACTTCGAACCAGTTTCCAAAAGGTGATAACAAAGCAATACCTTAAAATATTGTGTGCACTGAAGAACTGATGTAAAACTAGAAATTGATTTGTACATTCATTATTTCTGAGTCGAAAATCGATTCTATTTGTGCCTTAAGAGCTTGTTTATTTAGATGTTCACAAGATATATAAATCTTTGTGAATCAGGTTGGACTACGTGTCCTTTTATTTGAGGGAAAGAGTGGGCTGACCTTAGCTAATGCGCGTGAGTGTTTAGAAAGGGTGCCTAAGTCCGAGATACGTGAAACAGCGAAAGCACTGTCACCATCCAGGACCACATTAGCACCTACTAAATAGCAAAAATGACTAAAGAAAAAGAATATCCATTTTTTGCAGAAGCTGCTGATCTAGCAGATCACATTCATTTCGTTCCATAGTTATCTCTGCTCTCAACAAGAAAATTTACCACTTTCAACTTCGAGCTAACATAGTAGAAAAACCTTCTAATCTCATTTTACAGTTTTATATTTTCAATTTGCCGAGGTTTTGGGAATGTCGGTCTTTCAAGAATGTATATCTGTTTACAATGACTGTCGAGGGGGAGGGCGAGAGGAGGTACTGATGTGTCAGGTCGTGCTGCTATTCTGCCAAAGAAGTCCAATGCAAACTCGCAGACGCCGTAGGAATGGAAGGATTGGTGCATGGGCGCAAGATTGAACCACTGAGCACGTGGGATGTGCAGGACACCACAAAGTACTGTACCACACACACCTATATCAAAACCAACATATCTTTTGTCTAGGGCATACAACCTCTCTTCTTCTACCAGATAAAATTTTGATTTCCAAAGCCAGTTAAACGCATACTGAGCATATTTCTTTGCCTAGGCTCCTCCTATGAGAATAAGGTGTAGCTCCTAGAATTTGTTCGCTTCCAAAAAGACTACGTTTCTTTATGAATAGTTTGAAAAAATATTGACCGCCGACAGCTTTAAAAATGAAATGAAGATTTCTTTAAGGTAAGTAAGGCATATTGCTCAAGCCGACTAAGTTTTCAACGCTTTAAGTAATAATATCAAGGGGAAACTGTCAGCAAGCTAAAGAAAACCAGTCACGAGTCCACAGTGTCTGTAGAACGCTTTTAGCACAGTGACAATATGTGTGGTCAGCGTGTTATCAGCATTTGAGCAGCAGTAAGCCTAAAAATGAAGAAGGAGTAACACCTATTATGTAAAATAAAAACTACCACATTTCGGTCGGATTTAGAACTCGCAACCTGATACGGAAAGATATCAAGCATTTCCAGATTTTATCAATCATTATTATAATGTAGGGGCGCGTACAGCGCAGTGGTTACACTTGTGCTGCCTGATTGAGCACTCAGGGCTCACCAAACCTTCCATCCTTCCAAGATAAGTGAAATGGTAACACACTTCTTTTGGAGAATAGTACCAGTGACTTTATAACTTCCAACTAACTATTTTGAGATCTCTTTCACAAATTCAATATAGTCTGGTAGAATTTTCCAAGCCTTGTAGTGGGCTGCCATGGCATCTGAAGTTGTCTACTGATAGGTATTGTTACATATGTTTCGTAACAGCCGTAAGCCATGCAGTCGACCAATCAATCAATCTAGGACGCAGAATCAAAAGGAAGTTCCACTTGACGTAAAGTATAACTTTTTTGACGCCGAATGCTATGATAGCAGGGGTAAGCCGTAGGACATGTCATGCTAATGAGGCGTGGGAGAACGCTGAAACCTAAGTATACCACGGGAGATGTCATAACTGACCTTTGAACGGCTTAAAATATTCAGTGAAATTGACTTTATACATCGATAGGCCACCTAATATGAAAGCCAATTATGGAATTCAGTCACACCCAAGCGATGCTTCATAAAGTCGAATGCTTGAAGAATCTCTCAGGGATTGATAATATCGCACGTTTTTTCATTTCCATCCTTTATTTTATATGTAGTTTTTAGAACGAGTCTGAAGGACGAAACACGTGTCTCGGGCTGTACAAGAGCCCTTACCAGACCATATGACAAATTGGCTCAAATAATAATGAAAGGATCTATTGGAATTTGGGCGTGGTTCAAACAAAGCACTCGGAAATAAAGGTGTAATTATGATAAAAGTACCAGCCAATAACAATCGAGTGCACAACACTCAGTGCTAGGTGAAAATTTCACTTGACATAGAGTGTAAAACGTTCGTCTTCGATGACTCTCTATAAGGAGTGTAAGGCTCCCGAAAGAATGTAGTTTTTAATCTTATACTAATCAAGAAACAGCATGAGAAGCAGGAATGTTACGTAATGTACTATTCTCTAAAATATGCTAGGAAGGCCAATAGTCCAAGTTCTCGACCATGCCATAATCTAAGATTTGTAAGAATAAGAGGCGATAGTTTCTGAGGCGCCTCATTTGAAAGACAGCACAGTATACAATATTGTAGTTTCTATACGGTAAATCTACTACAAAGCGCTTCTCCTGAAGATATGTACTTTTGCTGAAGACATGCAAACAGCCTGTACTGTCAAATTCTCTCAATAAACTACCGTTTCAGTAATACCACTTCGGCAATGAAGCTAATTTTTAGGAAGATTCCACAGTTCGGCACAACTAACTTGGCTACTTGCTCTTAAGCACCAACTATATGAATATATAAGACTTTGAAAATGAAAAGAAAAGCTCAGAAAACTAATCTTTATTTAAAGCTTTACAAGTTGGTATCTAGTTCCCAATCGATTATTCTTCTTTCGGTAGATGGGTTTTCGCGGTTGCTTATGGCTGACGTTTCGGCAAATACGCAAGAAGGCTCCTTCTTGCCAAATACGCCTTCTTGCGTATTTGCTGAAACGTCAGCCATAAGCAACCGTGAAAACCCATCTACCGGAAAGAAGAACAATCGATTGGGAAAAGATACCAAGTTCGTGAAAGTTTTATATTAATAACATGCCGAAGTTTCAAGAAAGTCGGTCTTTCGAGTTGTTACTAAATATATGGATATAACAACCACGACCTATGACAAATTTATCCGCGAACATAGAGATGAGTGCTATTCTTCTGATCCCGTGAACAAGGGATGTGATACGTCGGGTAAGCATTAGCACGCCCACAAGTACAAGTCAGAGTTTATAAGTACAAAAAATACTCAGTGAAAAACAACGACAAAATGAAACCTTCGCCTCTGTCTTTTTTTGCAACCAAAAAACCTGCATAGAACACCAATTTTTCACCAATTTTATCAGACCTTGGTTAACCAGAGAAATAATTCAAGACCAAGCCCGGCTATCGATTAACCTCGGCATAGTTGAAATAGATCACTGACTTTTCTCTGCTGAGCAAATCTGAAGTGTTAGTAATAGTATTTATTGAATACTACTGATGCAATACAACAATGCAATGTAGTAGTGCACCATAAATATAATATAATAACCATAGTGGCTTACGTTTCGTCGAAGCTCGCCTTCTTCAGAGCCTGGAAAGGTCAATTTGATCCACAAATCACATAATACCTCGGAAGTGCTTAACCGAAATAACTTCTGATCTATTGAAACTATGCCGAGGTTAATGGACAGTCGGTCTTGGAAATTACAAATGCTTTCCTTTAGTTGAAGCGTTATAATGGAGACTTTTTCGAAAAACGGCCACGTATTGTGCTAGCCAAAGACTTAAGCTTTCGAACAATCACTAACATTCTTACGAAAAATTCTTGCCCAGTGAATGGTGCTGAAAATTCAGCTGTCGCCGTTTAAGGGAAAACTACCGTTCTTATCTTAGAAAAAGGCAATCGTTATTGATTGCCAGCGAGTGTTCGAGCCGGGGGAGGGGTCAATCTCGCGTTGAGCATCAATAGCCACTTGGCCAGAAAGACCCCGAAAAGGGAACTGTGATACGGGTCAAATAAACTTATAACAAATGAGAAAGCAGTTTTTCATTGCTTAAGTCTATTACATGCTCTTATTTTTTTGGTTTATTTTTCCATTGCTTGCTGTTTTGTTGTCTTTTTGTTGTTTACAATTTACCTGTTTATCTTTCTCTAATTAATTGCTGTATATTTGTTTATTTGTTACACTGTTTGCAGTGCTAGTATTCTTTTTTTCATTTATTTGAGGTATGAAATCGTCTGGTTCAAGTTATGCAATTCGAAAGAGATGCACGGACACTCTATGCGCGTTGGAAACACCTCGTGACATGTGTATCACCAATTTTTACGTTTCCCTTTCTTTTGTTCTGTTAACTCTCTTTTATCCGTTGTTTAAAAGCTGTAAACAAGTTGTTTCTTCGTCTCTACAGATATGGAGAAGTGAAGTATTAAAGAGACCAGTCAACGACGATATTTCAAACATCTAACGTTCCTAGATCCACATATGATCGTGAGAACGGAGATCGAATCAACGACAACAAAAGAGCGTCCCGATGTGGTTTGCGACTAATGCTTAACTTATCGTCAAATTCTAGGTAGTATTTAAGTTCTACTAAGCAAATTACTTCAGCAAATAACTGTGATCGATCCACCTTTGAAGAAGCCGGGGCGCATTATCGCCTGGTCGACATTCTCAATCCGAAATATTGGCACTTAGAATGCCGAAATCAAGCGTGGAACAGTGTTGTTGATTATTTGAACTACTCAGATGTCACTTGAAATTCATGTTCTGTGCACGAATTCTTCATTGCACCGCATTTTTAGCAGTGATATGATGCCATAACTACCTAATAGTGAAAGAAAGTTCTGGGCACTTTGATAGGCATTGAATAGCTCTCATGCATATCATGAAAATAATGTAGTTTCTCGTAATTATTATTTGAGCCATATCATGTGGCCTTTTGAATGGGCTGACTTATGGAGCCCGATACACGTGTTTCCACCGTAAAGGTCTCATCAGTCGGGCAGTACCCCTCGTCTTTAGACAATCATCTCGGGGAGCTCAGTCCCCTACACTAACAGAAGGCGACGGCGAACATCAGACACTGCATGTCAGGTGAAATTATCGCTTAACACACACTGTTGTACACTTGATTGTTCTTAGCTGGTATCGTTAGTATATCATACCTTTCGTTTCGAGTGTTTTCTTCAGATCACGCTCTAATTTCAACATATCTCGTAATTAATATTTGAGCCAACAAGTCATGTGGTCTTTTAATTAGGCTGACTTATGAAGCCCGATTCACGTGCTTCGCCTTTGACGGTCTCATCATTATAGTTTATTATATGGGATTTTCCCACTGGAGGCCTACAACGATACAGTCGAAGTTAATTTTATTGCGTCAATATTTAGAAAGGGCCTTCCACAGCGGGCAGCAGCTGATGAAATCAGTGAAGTTGTAGGGGAAGGCACAACATGCAAATCTGCTGCTGGACGTTGGTTTCAACTCTTTAATGCCGGAGATCTTGACTTCGAAGACATGCCTCGTCCAAGACGTCCATCGAAATTGAACAATGAAGATTTGATTCCTGCTTTGGAAGATAAACCGTCATCAAGTGTTCGCGGATTGGCAATCAAACTTGATGCTTTTAATACAACTGTGCTGACTCATCTCCACCAACTTAACTTTGCCCACAAGAAGCCACGACAGCATCCACACGAACTCACCAAAGTACAAGCCGCCAAAAGAGCCAAAATTTATTGCCAACTGCTCAACAATTCACTGAATGATCGATTTTAAAAACGCACTGTGACTTCGGACGAGAGGTGGATGTATCTGGTTAATTACAATCGAGACAAAGATGATTCAGAAGGGTCAATCTGCGTCGTCACTTCCGAAGCACAACTGATTTGGCAAGAAGTTCATCATATCTGTGTTTGGTGGAGCTCTGAAAAAATCGTTCATTTTGAGTTCGTTCCGAACAGCAAGTTCATCAGCGTCGAGTTCTGTTGTCAGCAGTTAGGCTGAGTCTACGACAAGGATATGGACAAGTACCCGGCTATGGTCAACCGAAAGCGCATTTTGATGCAAAAAGACAATGCCAGACCGCACGTCGGGGATCTGCCGTATCTCGCCTATATCCCAGATTTGGGTCCATCCGTTTCGCCTTCCGATCATTGCAACATGTTTTGAGGTGTAGTCGATATGAATCGTTCGATGAAGTTGCAGAAGCATGTCAAGAGTTTTTGATTTGAAATCAAAGGAATGTACTTCAATCAGATTCGAGACATGGCACACTACTTGTAGAAAGTCGTAGAAAACGTTGACCTTGATTATGAAGAGTAGTTATTATTGCTTTTGTTCGGATTTCATGCATAAAATTTCAATCTTTTACAAGTGCCGGAAATTTCTTTCCAACCTAATATACATCCAACAATGTTGAACGGTGCACAAAACCCTAAATCTTGGACTGGAAGCTGAACCCACGTCTCACCGTTTCTGGAAGCGAGTCCTAACCAATACACCACCGGGGCTCCTGCTCTACTATCACTCTATCTCGACATCGTCCCGAAAGGATGAGACGTGGATTGAGCATCCGCTCGAGGTCTAAAGTTATGCTTATCATTCCAATTGTTGGATAACATAAATCTTATGTGAGTTCGTAGGCTCAGCTTCCGCCCGATGTTCAGAGTCATGCTTATCGCTCAGCATTGCTGGATAATATGAGATTCATGTTATCCAACAACGTGGAATGATAAGCATAACCCTGAAGCTCGAGCAAGAGCTGAACCCACGTCTCATCCTTTCAGGAGAGTGTCTCCCATAGAGTTACAGCAGAACAGGAGCTCCTGTGGTGTATGGTTAGGACCCCCTTCCGGAAACGATGAGACGTTGGGGCATAGCACACTGTCGAAGTTAGGATTTCAAGAATTAATCAGTATCATTGGATATATGGTTATAATGTCATATCACTGCTAAAAAGGAGGGTAAACAAAGATTGTCTGCTGAGTACATAAATTCCAAGTGATGCGTGGGTAGTTCAAATGTGCAATAAAGTGTTCCACACTTTATTTCGGCATTCTGAGTGCCAATATTTCGGATAGCGAATGTGGAAGAGACAAGGATACGCGCAGACTTCTATGAGATTCGCTCCAAATGATGGTTCACAGTTACTTGCTAAGGTCACTTGCTGACTAGAACACTGCTGACTAGACTGCTGAATATAACTTTGAATCTAGCGAGAAAACGAGTAGTAGCCACTTACCACGTCGTGATGTTCTTTTCTTGTCGGAGATTCGATTGCAGCTCTATCTATCAAATGTGGATCGCGGAACGAGAGATGTTTGAAGTATTGTCATGCTGAGTGATCGCCTTGAAATTTCACGTTTCGTTTCTCTTTCCACATCTCCAACCAAGAAGAGAAGACAGATATGCAGCTATGAACATAGAATAAAAAGGAGTGACGAAATGTGAAAACTGGCGGCACACGCATGACTCAAAGTTTTTTCGAACGTGCTTAAAGTGTATGTGCATCGCCCTTGCATTTGCAGAACACAAAGTAAACAATACCAGATCTTTGTTAATCAAAAAGTGGCCAATAGTAATACGTTTGATATGAGCAAAAATACGACCTCAAGCGGGAGTCGAACCAGCGTTTCATCCATACCGGGGACGCTATAAAAGCCTGTTTTGGGAAGAGGCAACGTGAGGCTGTAACCAGAAATTTCAGCTTTTGAATGGTTACTAAAGCTCCCATGAAAAGTTTCTGCCCAGCAAATGAGGTTGGTTATTTTGTAGTCTTATTACCAGAAAAAACCAAGGAGCTCTTTATCGTCACGAAAAAACTGTACATTACCGATCATATTCCTACAAAGGTATTTCTAGCTTGAACTCATGCTTTGTATACCCAAATGCATGAACTGAAAAATGAAGCCTCCACAATGTCACTCAATATACTTCAGCTCTCATGAATGGCCACTTGTCGATGGGCAGATGATTAGATATCTAACTGAAGGTTCAGCGAGGTGTTTCCGTAGAACCAATGTCTTATTTTGTACAAAGCCTTTCAATGTTTTTTCTTTCTTGTAATCGATCTTCCTCTAGTGACCACTGCGACCATTGGTGAAGCTATAATGAGAACAAAGAACTCGCGCAAGAGTTATGTTTTGCACACCACTAATATTCATAGATTAATAAAGCGCGTATATTCTCAAATTGCAGGCGAAGAGAAGTTTTTCTTATGCAAGCGAAAAGAAGTTTTTCTCAAAAACTTTGTTCTATCAGTTTGTCAGTAACATTATAAAGAAAGGTAAATTTCAATGTAGTTCCTTGCATTATTCTGACTACCCATCAACTATTTGATTTATGAGTTTATTGATGCCTTAGTGCTACAACACAATACATGTCCATTTCATGAAAATAACTGTCTCGAGCATATCACACTTGAAATTCAATTTCCGCTGACAACGGCAGATGCTGAGAAGAAGTTCGATTCAAAGGGACCCGATATCAACATACGGACCGCTCTGTTCACTACGCTTTGCCATATCGTTCTCGACCAATTCGCCATGATGATGTTTGTAGTCTACACAAACTTGTTCGCTTTACAAAACAAAGCTCATATTGAAAATAAAAAGCTAATCAAACCGAAATAGTCCCTCCAATTGTCAAGTGCTGCGGAGGGATAGCCCCAATCGCCACGGGCATGCTACACATCATTGCTCCTCCCCCTCCTGCCATCATTTTGGTGCAAATTCCCGTAACCGTGTTGCTGACAATGATGCATTTATCGTCCATATTGTCTTCTGCAAGAGATTATGAGCCCCAAAAAGACACCTTCTCACAGTTAAGGCATTACAGTAGAATATTGGAAGAGCAAGAGACAACTGTGATCAGTTCTTGTTTTCATTTTTGATAATCTTCCACATCATTACGTGATACATTAACATCAAATTATTCTCACAAAAAAGACATAACAAACTACTACAAAAAGTATCATCAGCTTCAAAGGCTTCAATCTCAACTTTATTATAACATTCCTCTCCTTTATTAGAAGACATATTCCGATGGTTTTTTGGAAAGTGTTTGTCGTTGTTTTAAGACATCAACAAACAAAGTTCTACTTTTTTTACCTTTACATCTATCTTTAGCTTTGTTTATAAAGATGTTCAATATTGAATACCAACGCGTGTCAGCCGTCGGATTGAGAGCAACCATCTTGCATTCCAATGGTTCGTAAGTGATGTTGATAGTAAGTTGGCCCAAAATTGCTATGATTACAGCATCAGGTAAAAGTGCACTACGACCTTGGCTTTCGAGAACATTAAAAACCTAAAGAGCAGAAAATTTTTCATTAATTTAAAAGTTCATTTGGCTTTGCTTCCAATGAAATTTCCCAGAAATTCAGTGCTTACCTCCGTCACCTTTCCAGAAATTGCGAGAGAGAAAAAACAATTGGAATTCAAGAGCTGTCAACTCACTGTTTGCATCACAAGACGGTTTACTGATGCCTGAGCTGCTCCTCTGCTACTTGCTATATTAGATAACTGAGCACGAATTGCAGCGTCTCCAGTGTAAACCATGGCAACAGGCAAAGTGAAGCCGGTGACGGTGAAGATCCGAGTGCTTACTGCAGCGAAATTTCGTAGTTTCTTCATTGGCTGATTAAACATCAAGTTACTATGTTGAATAATGATTGTAGTTCTCATTTATTATTTTGAATTCGGAGGCGCAGTGCCCTAGCGGTTGTGATGCTTGAAGCAGCGGGAGTGGGCCAAACGCCGCCCCAACACTCTTCAGCAGTCAACATCGAAGTCCCCTACGGTACGCCATACAGGCTATCCTCGAAATTGAGGCGCGGTCAACTACTGTTATGCGACGTTCAAAAAGAAGACAAAAAATCAGTTGAATTCTGGAAGTTTAGGATACGCTCAGTGAAAAAGAAGATTGTTAGACGGATCAAATGAAATAAAATAGAGTAAAAAAGTTCAAATCGTAATCCTTCAATTAAAAGTTTCGGAATGCGACAATTTTGAGTACATATGAAGTGACACATATATTCGTTCTGATTGGAATTCATGAACTTCTATCTAATATTGGAAGTATTTGTGCAATGACAGAAATTTTGTGTTCCTTACCTTGACCAGCAGGCATCACTCCACATCCCGACACTACTGAGATTATGGCTGTCAGTGAAATAATAAAATGACCTGTCAGATGGTTTGGCATAGTTTCAATAATATTCATTCTTGTTATCTAAATAACTCAATGAACGTGGAGACTCAACTGAAAACATTTCCATGTTCTCGCATCAGGTTATTTCACACGGCAACAATGGATTTAGCATACGGCACTCAAGAGTGAATAGTGCAGGCGTAAAAGCTCTTTTTTTCCAAAGTGCTCCAGAGATTTCCAATACGTTGAATTCATAATTGAATCTTTCAAAGCACGGTTTATAATAGATATGCTAAGCGGAAGCACTTTAAAGTTGGTTGGTGAGGAATGCAGACTGAATTTGTGATGAAAACGAGTTACAAAGAAAAGACCATTTGCAACGAAATTCCAGTAAATGCCGGCTCCTCACGCGCTGCGGTTTAACATCAATTCCCACCATCTCTTTTGCGATGTTACGACTTAAAATCGTGACTTTCCAGAAATAAAGATTTCGCAGTGGACTAAACACAGACGTTGCAATTGCACTTCCAAGAGAAAATTTGTGGAAGATTTTGATTGACAAAAATGAAGCACAACTTTTGGTGCAAAATCACTGGAAACAAATTTCAGAAAAGCCGAAATTACATTAGATGAGTCTTGATCTACTCATTATCATTTCCTATTTATTACGTCTGAAAAATCTCCTTAAAAATCCTTAATGAAGAAGTAACTGATTACCAAGCAGAAACTTCTACAGAATTTCAATTGTGTTCAGAAACAGGAGGGAATTAAACAGCATAAAGAATTGAACAGTACGAAGAACATGATGGAGAACTGTGTGACAAGTAACCAAGAAAAAATTGAGGTGTATATATGAGGCACAAGAATGCTATACTCTTTGAGGTTGGCATGCATCGACATGCGAAAGTAAGGTGGACGCTGTTGAGAGCGTGAGTGCGGTGAACCTCAACTGAGAAAATCTTCGTCACCTTTTTAACGCCTCATCAAACTCCTCATTAACGTGGATGATTATGAAGCGCTCTCAATTTCTCGCAATTTTGCAAACCTGGGAGATAAATCAAAATATGTTAAGAGTACATTCCGTATAGTGATTCTTCTGTGTAACGACCACAAATTCTTCATAGTACCATGTTTAAACACTTTTCACCTTAGGCTGCATTCTCGAACATCTATACGTGGATCTTACAAGAAAATAAAAAGAAACTACCCAGAACTGCATTAAGTACAATTCCGACTTTTATGCTAGTGGCCAATAATAGAATTTGTTCTTTAGTTCATAAAGTTGATGTGAAGCATATGACGAAAGTTCAATTTTGAAGACCTCTCTACTGGCTGCTGCACGTCAAAGAATTAAAAAATGTTGTGAAAAGCATTTTCTTCAATGCGCACGTCTCCGCTCGGTAGTGAGCAACATAGTGCGTGAAGTGGGAATTTCCACGCATTGCCAAGATATTAACGAGGGTTCTCCAGCATCGGACGTGATAACGACTGTTTTGTCTGTTTCGTCAATGACAAATGGAAGGCAGTCAGCGCTGTAGAATCATCTCCTGCTTTATGTGTTTTTTTTTATGAACGAGAGTTCGCGCTGAATAAGCAGTTTCGTGTTCAATCAATTGTAATAGTTCCGTGTTTTACCCACTGTTCTGTGTCGTTTCTAGCTGAATCATTGGGCCACCGATCTTTCTGTACTCCAAAAACTTCATTCGCTTTACATTAGCTCGTTCATATTTCTCTTCCCTAATTCGGAATATTTTTTACTTCGATCTCACTACGATTGTGCTAAACAATTTATCGATAAGAGGTAAACAACATTTACAAAATGGGAAGAGATAAATCAAAGTGACAGGTGAAGATATCCATCGTCGAACTGCACTACCACCATCAGCAGTAGGGAAATAAGCCAAAAGAAGGCAAGAGGTTACACGAGATGGATTATCGAATATCACGCTTAATGATGAATGATAAAAGAGCGATAGTAACGTAATTCTTCAATCCTCTCTCGGATATCGTCCAAAGCTCTATGAGTTTGCCTCTTAAGAGGTGCTTCCTTGAACTCTTTCGGATACCATCTTGCCGCTAACTGAAATTTCTTTCTGGTGAAAGTACTTAAAGATACACTGAAGCACTTGGATACTGGTCTGAATTGTGAGACTACCTCTTTGATAGTGGAAACATCTACAATCCGGTAGTGCAAATGTTTGTCAAGACGTGGCATATACTTCGATATGAATCTACAAATCTAACTTCAGATGGTGTGAGAGAGATAAAAGTTAAATTGAGATATAAAGATAAAAGAAAATAAGAATTTCACCTTTGATCGAGGTGTACGCTGTTTCCTGCCGATGGACATGCCTGCTTCAGTGTTTCATTCGCGAGAAAATCTAATATCTGAACAATAAAATTATGATCACACATACATTAGCAAAACACACATATAAGCTAATAATTGTTTAAAAAAAAGTATCTATTGTGTCAACAGAAGTCGTGCTGTTGAGGGGCTAACAATCCATCAATGGACTGACTGCATAGTTTTCTTTCGTTATTCACATTAGATTTATAAGATTCGCTGTCACCCTACTTCACCAGTTCACACGTAGGTAGAGGATAAAAGGATGGAAGCTCTTGACGTTTATCAATCCCTGGCGGTGCAGTAATAGCCCCCTCCCAAGGGTGAAACGCGAGTCCAACTCCCTAAGGTGGTTTTCTTTCACCGAACCACGTTGAAGGGGTGCTATCCCGTTCATGTAGGTATGATAACATACCAACGAACGAATTTTCTAGGCGGCACATAAAACCTGGATCAAAATAATTTTAGTACCAGTACTTTTAGGAGAAGGTGCATCAAATCCCCTCATTGCCTCCGAAATGACTGAACATTCAAAGAGACAAAGAGAGCTAGATTAAAACATTTCACAACAACGAGAACAATGAGGAAACGATTACTATCCATGTCTTCTGCTTGTTTCATGTCTATCTTGCTCTCACGGATCTTGCTTAGGAGCCCATTCTCCGCGAACGTTTTGCGTGACCAATCTTCCATATTGTCCAGAACTTCCTCGGGCTGATTTATTACAATGTCCGGGCCCTCCGCAATGATCTACAACGAAAAAAACAGCCAAAACATCTAAATGCGAAAAAGACATTGCTAGTCCACAGCTCACAGGAAAAGCATTGTGAACATAACGCAATCACACACCTAAGAATATTGAGTGATTTGCAAAATATTCGACCTCGTGTGGCTTTGAACCCGTGTTTCACCCATAACCGGAACACGTGCTACCCTAACACCACTGTAAAGGACGACAGCACCACTGACTTGATCCATCGGTAGGCCGTCGCTCTATTACCATTTTTTCATCGACATAATTCATCGCTTTTAGATTATATATATCCAGCAGCTCTAAGATGTGAGCGCAATCGGGTTTTATGTATCATAGTGGTAGTAGATCGGTGGTCTTTATGGTGTAGTGTTAGCACGCGTCCCTGGTATAGGTAGAACACGAGTTCAACGCCCTTCTGGAGTCAGATTTTTCTATACCACTTAATACTTTTGGATGTATAATTACAGTTACAGATGAAAGTACAGTTTTGAAACACTAAAAATTAAAGAATTTGCCGGATTTCAATCAATGTACATTGAGATCCTTATCTGTTAATATCACTGCGATCTCAACGAGTGTCTGCTTCTCATGATCGAGATCGGTCATTTTGCAGTCATTCCATACAAGTCGTCCTATTTTTCCAACCATTTGTGACATTCTGCGGACAATTGAAAGCATTTGTCTTCAATTATGAGGTGAATACAAAAATCCAGTATCCGCATTCCAATATATAGTTACCTAACTTGGAGGAACAGTGTATCGCTTAAGATCTGAGATTCTTTTAAACTCCTAATTGAATACTCTTAACTCTCGTTGAATCCCTCCCCCCTACCCCCTAACAACACTTTTTAACAAGGTGTTTTGCTCATCGCCAAAGTAGTAGAGGATAAAGCCCCTAAGGTCGAGCAATTCCTGAGAGACCCATCTTGCACCGAGCTCGAGTATCGTCGGAGATAATTAAAACAGACCGAGCGGTAAATCTCGTATCGTGCCGCGCGACGACAAATCTCAATTAGCTACTGTAATGGCGGCGTTGCGTCTCATGGAATGTGACGGCTCGGCGCCGCCTGTCTATCAAAGCCGGTCAGTTCTCGACAAGTTAGATCATCGTCTTCATGTTTTCTCAGGGCACCTCGGACCACTGTGCCACAAGCAGCCCTTCCAGCATGATTGAGAATTCACTAATATTGTCATAAGTAGAAGACTGGAGGATTACCATGTCGAAAAACTATACAACCATCAACTATTCATATGTTCATTAGAAAATATCACAAAAACATTCATTGAAAAGAGATCCGTTTCAATCATAATGCAGAACAACACCTTTACGTCTCAGAGCAGAGGTCTCCCGGCAAATGAAAGTACACAAATTTTTATGAATACATCGTTTCAATTCATAATAGGGAGTTTCCAAAGGTAATAACAAAGCAATACCCTAAAAACTGTTGCATGAAGTGACAGAATGCAGCTAGAACTCGGTTTGTACATTCATTCTTCCCGAGTCGAATATCGTTTCTATTTGCTCCTTAAGTTGTTGAATTCATTAAACTGCTGTTATTTATATAAATCCTTGTAAATGAAATCAGACTACGTGTCTTTTTGTTTGAAAAAAAGGTGGATAAACCTTAGCTAATGTTCGCGCGTGTTCAGGAAGAGTGCGTAAGTCTGAAACAGCTGAAGCAGCGAAGGCACTGTCACCATCCAGGAGCACATCAGCACCAGCTAAATAGCGAAAATAATTAAAGGAAAGAAATATTCATTTCTCTAGAAACTAGAAGTACAACAGATCACATTCATTTCTTGCAAGTCACCTCTGTTCTCAAGCAAAATTTTCTTTTCATGAGACTACGATATAGATATTAATCTGCAGGAACAGTGCAGTTGATTGGAATTCACGTAGTGCATAAATATTGTACTCTTTTAATTTCAAGCCAATAAAAAGAAAAAGGGCAGAGCTCTCAGAATTCATCAATGCCTCAGGGATGCGCCATGCATTCGACTTCACTGAGCATCGTTTGACTCAATTTAATACATACCTGACATTTACAATGACTCGCGGGAGCCCACTGATCTGTCAAGTGAGTGCTGCTATTCTCCCGAACAGGTCTGATACCATTTCACAGACGTCGGAAGAACTAAAAGCTTGGTAAGCCTTAGACGCGGGATTGATTCATAGGCCAGGCGTATTTTGCAAGGCAGCTCAAGGTACTGCACCACATGCACCCATATCCAAACCAACATATCTTTTGTCTAAAGTATGGGAGTTCTCTTGTCTATCAGATGAAATCCTGACTTTCGGAGCTAGGCAAACGTATGTGATGCATATTTCTTGGCCGAGGTCCGTCTTAGTAAATGAAGTGTAGCTCCAAGAATTTGTCCGCTTCAGGAAGACTACGTTTCGTTATGATTGTTTCGGAAAATATTAATTTCATCATCTCTAGAATCAAATGAAGTTTTTTCGTAGATAGATAATGCACCTTGTTCTAGCCGATCAAGTTTTCAACCCTTCAAGCATTACCGTTGAGGAAAAATTTCTCGGCAAGTCAGAGGAAACCAGTCCCCATATTGAAGCCTTTAACAGGCAGTATTTCAATAAAGAAAAGGAGATCACCTGTCACAGAGAACAAAAAACTACCAAATTTCAGTTAAATTTTGAAATCGCAAACTGATACGGAAAGACAATAAACATTCTGAGATATTACCATTCATTACCACAATGCAAGGGGCGCGTATGGCGCAGTGATTACAAGTGCATCGTTCGAGTAGGTACTTAAGGCTCATCAAGCCTTCCATTCTTCCGGGTGGGTTCATCGGTGCCACAATTGTCTGGCAGGATAGTAGCAATGACTTTATACCTTCCAATCGACTACAATGAGACCTCGCTCAAAAATTCAACATAGTCTGATAAATGTTTAGGGACCTTTTCAAGGTCTGGCATGGCATCTGTAGTGGTACTCTCACGTTTTGCCGCCCTCGCACGCTTCAGTAGTACACATGCCCTACGATTTACCCATAGGCGTCGAATAATTAAACTTTACGTAAAGTGAAACGATTAGTAGATGATGCTTTCTAACATTCTGTCAGTCTATATTGCATTTGAGCGAGGTCTTAAGATAGTCGTATTGTGGACTATGCTTCGTAACAGCCGTAAGCCATGGAGTCGAGCAATCAATCACTTTAGAATGCAACATCAAATGATTGCTTCATTTGACGTAGATGGTAACTTCTTCGGCGCCGATTGCTAATAATAGGTGCAAGGGTGAGCTACAGGGCATGTGGTAGCGAGGGGCGTGCGAGAATGCCGAAAAGTACAATACAACTAAATATACCATCATACCAAACCTCTGACAAGCTTAGAACATTCTATCAAACTAACTTTATACTTCGATAGGCAACCGCGAGTTATTGTGAAGGCCAGATATGCATTCAGTCACCTCAAACGATGCTTGAGGAAGTCGAATGTGTGGCGCTTCTCTCAAGGATTGATCAACATCGAGAGCTTTACCCTTCTACCCTTTACTAAAAATGTGATATTTGACCCTATATTAGTCACGTGACAAAGAGATTCGACTTCGTGATACAGCAAATACTTGTTTGAGAAGTGAAAATGTTCCGTAGTGTGCTATTCTCCAGGAATGTGCTAAGAAGGCCAGTAGCTCGAGTTGACGACCATGCCATAACTAAGATTTGTAGGACTATGAAGCAATAATTTCTCAGGTGCGTCCCATTAATCACAGTACAACCGACAATATTGTAGTCTCATAGCACATTCCAAGCCTTTCAGAGTTCTGATATAGCACTTCTACAGCTAGACATGTGTTTCGGCTTTTTAGCAAGCCTCACCAGTAGCATGGTAGCTTTCGGTTCAACCGCTCTCTTACAACTAAAGGGTATAAGCGCCGAATTTGTTGAACTGCACATCGAGTGAAAAGATCACTTGACTTTGCAATGATTTGCCGTCGACTTCTCGATGGTTAGTAAATCGCATATAGCATATAGCATATAACTTCTTATTCGACTGCAAATAATTGCAATGTCAAGTGATTTTTTCAATCAGCGTGTAGTTTGACATGTTTGGCGCTGATACCCTAAGTTGTAGATGCTCAATTGAACCAAGAGGCACCGTGTTACCGATGAGGCTTGCTAAAAAGCCGAAACATACATCAAACACTAGAAGTGCCATATCAGCCCCGTCGTCGAAGACCTAAAAAGCAAATTTCTTCTGCTAGTTCGAAGATTTTATTGCAAGTGTACGCAGTGAAACTATGTGAAGCTATGTAGGTCAGGATTAGGTTAGCACAGGATTTTGCAGAATTGTCGGAAATTCTTAGCTTACATCCTACACCTTTCCGGAATTCGCGAAGAATGAAATAATTTAATCTTTCAATGCTGCCAACTTACTGCTAGCATCACAAGACGTTGTACAAACGCCTGAGCTCCTCCTTTGTCTCTCGCAATACCAGGTACCTGAGAAGAAGCTTCAATCGATCCTGCATAAGCCATCGCAACAGGCAGAGAAAACCCTGGTGACGGTAAAGGGCCTGCTGCTTGCTGCAGCAAAATCGCAGCTTTTCTATTGACTATTCAAAGAACAATTCAAAATATTGAACAATGATGTAATCCTATTTGATCCTTTCTCATTTTAAATTGGAGCTCCTTCGACCAAAAGTGTTGGAGCACAGGGCATCTGTGCATTGATGAAGCACCCGGCATACTTTTTCTGATTGGAGTTCATGAATTTCCGTTTAATATAGGAAATGATTGTGCTATCACGGAATTTTTTGTTCTTTGCCTTGCCCTGCAGGTGTCACTCCACATCCCAACACTATTGGAATTACGGCTAATGGAAAAATCATAAAGGGATCGGTCGAAAGTCTGGCAATGAATGGAAGAATGTTCATTACTGAAAATCTGACCAAATTTTGTGAGCCTAACTCAAAACAGATTTTCCATTTTGTACTAGGTCGTTCACAAGATAGCATAGGATTTGACACTCAGCACTTAGATGTAAATAACGCTGACGTGAAGGTTTTCCTACTTATCCAGATGCTTTAACGGTTCCAAATTGTTTACTTCAAAGCGAAATCTTTTGAATTACGCTTAACGACTGATGCTGCTACTACGAAGCATACGAGAATTGGCTGGCGAAGAATGTATGTTTGATTCCTGATGAGGACAAGGCAAGTGTAAAGGACTCCAAAAAAAATACAGTGAATGCGTCGATTCCTTAGACCTAGGTTGAATTTAATTCCCATCATCTTATTTGTGAGACTGAAACAGAAAACGCTGACTTTCCAAAAATTAATAATTCGCATTCAAATAACGCCGAGATCACCACTGCACTTTCACGTGAAAGCCTATACAAAAGTTCATCAATCTACCGCGATAAAGCTAAAGTGTGTCAAAGTTTTGGTAGCAAATCTCTATGAAGCCTAAATCAAATTAGTTAAGCTTCGATGTCCTCATTAGTCCTGCTTATTTACTAAGCATATGAGATCTCTTCTGTTGACAGGAAGCCGACAAAATGCAAAAACGAGAACTTTTGCGAAATTCCAATAAAAGGTTTAGAAATAGGTGCAGGGTGAGCTAGCATCAAAAATCTAATGATACAAGGAAGATAAACTTATGTCGTGCTAGAATTGGAGATGTGAAAACAAGAAGCGTCCTCTTTTGCGGTGAAGTGAGAATTTTACATTTTATAGGATTGGCAATGTGGAAAATGAAGTGGGCATTGTTAAGGGCATGAGCGGGGCGACCTTCAGCTAAGACAATATTATTCTCCTTATGACGCCCCTCTCATCAAATTTCGCGTAAAGGTGGATGTTTACAAAACGCCCTCATTTTCTCACAGTTTCTGTAAGATGGGCAAAGACGTAAAATTCGTTATTGTGCATTTCCTAAAGTGAAGTCACAATCTTTGTGTAACGGTCACATATTTTTCAAAGCACACAGTTTAAAAGTTTTTCACGAAAAGTTGCGCTTCCATTCAAATATTGATGTACCCTACGAGGAAAATACTGCACACAACTAAAAGAACTTCAAATACAATTTTTATTCTGGTGAATAACTATATAATTCGTCTCAAATTCATAAAATTGATGTGGAGCATGGGAACGTTTATACTTGCATTACGAAGAGGTTCCCACGGCATCTGTATCTCCAACGAATTGAAAAGTTATGGAGAACATTTCTCTCACCGCACGAGTCTCTTCAAGCATTGAAAGACGTAGTGTACAGAGCAGGAAATTTCACTTACTTTTGAAGTACTGAGAAGTTTTCTTTGACTTAGAATGCAACAAATTCGGTTCTTTCTGTTCTGCGAATGACAAATAAACCTCCGTCAGCGCTGTGCAATCATTGTCTAAGTATGAGTTTTTCTACGAACGGTGGTTAGAGCTGAATGAGCAGTTCTGCGTTTTATTAGTTCCGCGTTGTAGCAATTCCATATTTTGGCAGTTCCGTGCCATTTTATTGAGCTGCTGCAGAAAGTAATTGCGGTTCCAGACAGTGCCGAAACGGAATTACTTTTTCATTTACTTTAAATGGCGGGAATGGTAGAATGGTTGACACTTAGTTCTTGTGCAACATCTCATGTAGTCTTAGAAGAATCAGTTCTGAGATTGCTTTTCCATAACCTCTGATGAAATTGATACAAAAAAGATTGCGCTTCTACGGTGTTGAAATGCCTAGGAAACTTCTTGAATCACAGCAGCAATGTACCTTCGTCAGAGTTTTTGGCTCAAATGGTTGTTGTTACGAGTTGTTTCTGTTTTACGGCCCATTTTGAAATTAAATAAGAAAACCGTTCGAAAATGCTTCTGTGTAACATCCCTTCCATGACATAAAATATATTTAGAATAAACAATAAGTCATACGTCTTTGGCAATAAAACGTATAGCGCATAGCGAAAAATGATCATTAAAACTATGCATGTTGACCTTTATTAAAGAATGCATTCCGGTATCAAACAGCACATCTTAAACAATGCTAAATCGCAAGTTCCTCATCACAAACTTACTACTTGAATTACTAAGAGACGCATAGTTTTGCTTCAGTATTTCCCTTTCACTTTAGATACAGCACTGGATAGCATAAGTTGTAGCCCTTAGCAGAATAAGGCAGAGTCTCTTCTACAATTGTTGAAAATTAAATTCTCAATGTGCAAAATTAATCGTAAAATTGTCAAGAGTTACTCATAAAGTGGTTCACATGCAGCATGCAGCATCCTACGTAATTAACTACTCAGTCTCTTGTACAGCCCGAGACACGTGTTTCGTCCTTACAGACTCATCAGCCGGGCAGAACCCGTCGTCTGTCGATCTTTTCATAGTCAGTTCTCTTGGGAGCGTCACACTCCTCATATATAGTTATCGACGACCTACGCTTTACACTCTATGTTAGGTGTCTATGTCATTCACCTAACACAGAGTGTTTTCGCACTCGATTGCCAGCTGGCTGGTATTTTATCAATATTATTATTAAAATATTTAATTATATTATTATATTATATATTTGGTAATATTTTTTATTATTAATATTATTTTTTGGTATTTTTATTTTTTTGGTATGATAAAATACCAGCCAGCTAGCAATCGAGTGCGAAAACACTCTGTGTTAGGTGAATGACATAGACACCTGACATAGAGTGTAAAGCGTAGGTCGTCGATAACTATATATGAGGAGTGTGACGCTCCCAAGAGAACTGACTATGAAAAGATCGACAGACGACGGGTTCTGCCCGGCTGATGAGTCTGTAAGGACGAAACACGTGTCTCGGGCTGTACAAGAGCCTTTACCAGACCACATGACATGTTGGCTCAAATAATAATGAAAGGATCTATTGAAATTTGAGCGTGGCCTTAATAAAGCACTCGAAGGAAAGGTATAACTACACAGTGTTAATCAAATAAAACAATTTGAGCCTTTTATGAGCTCTGGTGTGGCACTTATGAATTAAAACTGGATAAGCACCCGTTTTGCCCTTCCGGGCTCCTCGGTAATACGATGTTTTTTGCTTCAGCAATTCCTTGTTGGAGTATGTGCCCCTACTTATGAAGGGTCGACGTCGAATAACATGTTATGCGATTGATCATTATTGCTTTTGATCGAGGTTTATGAAGCAGTCATTTGAAGAACTATTCACTGTTTTATGATTTTCAAGCACTCTGGTAACATTCAAGTTTTGTGTAGAACGAGCAGACTCTAAAAGCATAAGATTTGTGCTCTAAATAGAGATAGATAGAAATATATATATATAAATATACATATATATATATATATATATAACAATGTTCAATGGCAGTTGGATATACATCCCGTTACAAATTATTTGGTTTCGCTGTTGAAAAGGGAGGGTTTTTAGGAAGCTTGGCGTTGTTTTGACTCGAAATATTATTATTAGAGTCTCTAAGTGATCTTCAGTACTTTACTAACTCTAAAACATCCTTTAGTGTCCATAAAAAATGAGTTTATTATGGAGTTACCATACCATCACTAGATCACAAGTGTTTGTCAAGTCGTGCTAATATAATTCGACATCACAGCTGATTTTGTTGACAGTCATTAAAGTAACGTTCAAAGAATGAGAGCAATTCGTCCTCACGAAAATTCTATAGGCTACAGAGCGCACTGATGCAAAGATACTTTTGGTGAAAAGTAGACCCATTGATCTTGAGAATCCTCATTTCATTAAGAAGTCGGGATTCTTAAGAATTTGCATATTTCCAACTCTCACTCTTCATTCACAGTGTATTTTTTGAGCAGACGTGAGCTTGTCAACACTAAGATTATGAGTACAATACATAACAATATGAAAGCCTTCCCCGTATCTCAGGAAAATCCGAAAGCTTTGCATGAGATTTACTGTAGTTCTACATTTCTATAAGTAGATCACCAATATACAAGAACGAAATGTTTCCTGTTTTTGATTTACTAACATTTTTTTTACGAGAGATATGGCAAACTTTCCCTAAGTATACAGATTTGATGTTGATAGTTCAACAGCACTAATGTTTTGCATACTCAAATACATGGATTTGAAATATGATCCTTTCTCGATTTCATTCAGACAACTTCATCTAGCATATATGTGGGTGAGCGAATGAGTTGAACTCTAGCTGAAATGAATGACGCCTTAAGACCAACTTTGCATTTTACATTGAACGCTGTAGTGCTTTTTATTTTTGTGATCATTCTTCCACCTAATTTCATTGTGAACACTGGTGAGAATTTGACAGGAGTAAATGACTCCCCTCTAGAGTTGAGTGTTTTGCATACTACTCATTATGGATGAGAGCATATTCTCGAATCACGGGAGAGAAGAAGTTTTCCTTGGACATTTTTTTTGTTGATTTGTCACTAAATTTTCAAAGAAAGCCTAATCTAGGAGTAGTTCGTTGCAAGCACTCTGACTAATCAGCACCTAAGTGATTTACTAGTTCATTGATAATTTATTGCGAATCGATTAAATAAAAGCGTTCGTCTCAATACAACACAGTTGAAATTGAGTTTCCGCTGGCAACAGCAGATGCCGAGAAGAAGTTCGATCCAAATGGACTCGATGCCAACATCCGCACCGCTCTGCTCACTACACTTGCCACATCATTCTCACCAGTTCGCCATGGTGATTTTTGTAGTCTGGACAGATTTTTATACTTTACAAGATGAAGCTCGTACAAAATAGGAAGCTGTCAGACCGAGATAGTCCCTCCAGTTGTCAAGCGCTACGGAGGAATAGCCGCGACCGCCATGGCCATGGTTACATTCCACTGCATTCTTCTCCGCCATTTTAGTGCAATTTCCTCGTGTTGTCGACAGTAATGCACGCATCGTCCGTTTTGACTACTGTAAAAAATTATCAGTCTTACAGAGGGATTTCTTGAACAGTGAAGATATTACATTAGAAGACTGAAAAGGTGAACAGTTGCGAGCACTTTTCTTTTCTTTAATTATTCGAAATCTTCTAAAACATCACCTGACCTGTTTCTCACAAAAAAAGACATGAGAAACCCTTTGAAGAAAATATTGTCACTTGAATGTTTCGATTTCATTGTTAATATTTTCCTCATTTTCAAGGACATTTCCTACAAATTTACTAATAATTGTTAGTTTTTCAAGACTTTCACAAACACAAATCTACTCTCTAAATGCCTATTAATATTATCCCTGAATTTTCGCAAACGGATTTTGAGTACTGAACACCAACGTTTTTACTTAGCCGGCATTAGAGAAACTTTCTTGCATTCCAATGGCTCGAAAGTGATGTTCACGTAAGTTGACCCAGAATGCATGAGATTGCATCAGGTAAAAATGCACTATGAGCTTGACCCTCGAGTACATGAAGTGCCTAAGAAACAATTTCATCACTTATATGAAGACTTTTCCTGATTTTTCAGTCAATATATGTGAAGTTATCTAAGCTGCATTCGCACTATGAAGACGACGAATCTTCAGAAAATTGGGGGTCACCTCCTATGTCTTACCAGAAGTCGTAAAGAAGGAAACACTTGGGATACAAAAGTTGTCGACTCTGCTTGCATCACAAGACGGTTTACTAATGCCTGAGGTCCTCCTTTGGTTGTTGCAATGCCAAATACCTGAGTAGAAATTGTAGAGTCTCCAGTGTAAACCATAGCAACAAGCAAAGTGAAGCCGGTGAAGGTGATGGGACTAGTGCCCACTGCAGCAAAGTACCGTTCTTTTTTTATTGGCTGACTATACATTGAAATCTTTGTTCCAAATAATATTCCTATCTATTTCGTTCCTTACTTTCAGTGTGATTATATTACAGAAAGCTTAGTATACGACAAATCTGAGAAGATATTGAGTGACACTGTAATCTCTCTGATACCTTTCATGAACTTTTACTTGAGATAGGAAGTATTTGTCCTTTTATGACAATTTTCTAGTTCTCACCTTGACCCGCAGGTATCAACTCCACATCCCAGCGTTATAGATATTATGGTTAGCAGTAAAAACATAAAGAGATCGGTAGGAAATTTTGTCATATTTATGAAAACATCCATATTTGCCCACTGAAAATCTTGGCAAACATTGTAGATAAATTAAGAACAGATTTCCCATTTTTTTGTGGGATCGTTCTCACGCCAGCGAATTTGGAACTCAGCATTCAACTGTGAATAACGCTGACGTGGAAGTACCTCCACTTCCTCGTGAGTTTTGGAGGTTCCCATTTCGATCAATTCAAAATAAACTCTTTCGAAGCACGTTTTGTGATCAATTCTGCCATTTCGAAGCCCAGAAGAACTGATTGGCGAGGTTTGCATGCTAATTTTTGATTAGCACGAGGTCAGTGGAAAGAATCACTTAGAAGGAAATTCTAATGATTGCGACAATTCCTTAGAAGCCACGCCTCAAATTCTTTTGTCACCAACACATATGTAATGCTGTGATATAATATTACGACTTCGCAAAAATAAAGATTGCACAGTAGACTGAATATCCGCGTTACGATTGAACTTTTGAGAGAGTAAATGTAAAAAATATATATCATTACGAAAAGGACGCACAGCTTTGGTTAAAAAGGTTTTGCAAGCAATTTTTAGGGAAACTAAATCACGTTATACCTTTATTTCGAGTGCTTTCTTATGACAACGCTCAAATTTCAAGAGATCTCTTCATTTTTATTTGAGCCAACATTTCATGTGGCGTGTGGAGACTGGAGCACACACAGAGGATTGGCTAAAAAAGATTGAAAGACGATGGGTTCTGCCCGACTGACGAGACTGTAAGGTCGGAACATGTGTGTCGGATATCGAATGTATCGAGTAAGATAATTGACTCACAGTCAAAACAATTGAGCGTAGAGCCCTTAGCGTCGATCAACTCCTGAGGGATGTGCCACACATTCGACTTCATCAAGCATCGTTACAGGTGACTTAATGCACCTCTATATTTATGGTGGTGGTCTACATGTACCAAGCCAGTGATGCTATCCTCCTATACAACTCTAGTACAAATTCGCCGCCCCGGAGTGATGACAAGCATGTTGGGCCTTAAGGGCGAGATTTGGCCATTGCTCATCTATGTCGCAGGGAACTTCTAACCACTTGGCGACAGGAATCCTTATAAGCACGTGTGAGTCACAAATATTGTCATAAATAGAACATCGGAGGCTTCCTATGATGAATTACTAAACCGTTATCTACTTTTCATATGCTCATTTGGAAATATCACAAGCACACTCATTCAAAAGAGATCCGTCTCAGTCATAATGCAAAGCAACACCAGTACTTATATGTCAGATGGCGACAAAAAAAAAACGGATCCCTTTCGCTGGATAAGAAATTTTCATAAGAGTGTTAGCATTCTTTCAAAAGCTTGAATCTCTAGTTAGCGCGGAATGTAGTCGGTTTTTCAAAACTACCCTTTAAAACGCTGTTAAATTCAAAAAAAATTTATGCTTCACATCGGTGGAGCAATTCATTTATTACTCGGCTGGAAGCACGGAAAGCACATGAATATGTAGAAAGAATCTTTTGAAAATAGAGTCAGGCGTTCTATTCTAGGGTTTCTTCCGGAGCAGACAAACAATTTTGAGCTGAATAACAAAAATTGCACCTTCATGCGATTCACCGAAGCGTCAATCGATCGGTGAAGTGTTGAATTGGCCGCATCCGCCCTGTGCCCACACCCCATGGGTTAGCCAAAAGACACATGCTCGCGCATGTGAATCAATCTTATTTTCCCTGCTGTTTCGCAGACAAACGGCCTTTTGATAAAATAAGGGCAGTGTTGGAATCATCTAGCGCTATCGAATGATTACTAATACTCTAAAGAAAGAGCTGTGTCTTGCGAGAACAACAAGGATCTATAATAAATCAAACTGCCTCTTACCACACGTAGTACCTTTTCTCACAAACGTAGCGATCGCTAATCTTTTTCCATTGTTCATAGATCAAACAAACATCACCTAAACTCGAAATGGCGAGAAATTTTATCTCCATACCACTTCACAACAGTAGCATGATAATAAAACAACATATCCAAGAATACTGAACGATATCCAAAACTCTGAATCTCAAGCGGAAGCAAAATCTGCGTCATCACCTTTTGTGGGCGGCTTGTTCTAACCACTGCACTGTCGGGAATCATTTTCTTGTCACTCTTTCTTCAATGTAAGGTCGAAAAAGTGTATTTTAGGGACAGAGTCATAGTGATGCAAAAAAATTGTAGATAACGTCAGTCTTCAATTACATCAAGAAGAGAATGCTGAAGAAATCGTCCACGATAAAGGACGAGATGTGGCGAGTTTGACTTCCAACTGGGGCGAAAGTCTTGCATATTACTCAACATGCTTGGATATATGACTACAACATGAATTCTATGTTATTCACCACTGCACAATGATACGCCAGACTCTCAACCTCGGTCGGGAACCGAACCCACGTCCCACCCTTTGCTTCGCGCATGGCAAGGATGGTGACAGCAGTAAAGGAGCTGCAGTAGCGCAGTGGTTAACACACGCTCTCAGTACTGCGTGGGTTAAGCTCCCGCCCAAGGTTCAGGTATTGTATTGCTCAACATTCCGAAGACAGATTATCGATTAACATTGGCATTAACTGAATAAATCCACGACCTTCTCTTGCTCAGCAAAAAAGAATTTCTCGCCCATCTAATAATCGCTACGGCTGCTCTACATATTGACCTGTGGACTAGTAAACAACAAAGTGCGGCTCTGTTGAAGGCAGAACTACCG